>JAMCCL010000929.1:0-12453 GCA_024516035.1 Bactericera cockerelli | reverse complement strand
AGAAAGGGAAGCAAGAATTTTATAAATCCATTTTGGTTAACACAAATTGGAGAAGATTTCTCCTCCTTGCTTTTTTTTTGACTTTCTTCCAATTCGTCCATTTTTATTCCATTTGAATCCACTTTGGTTGGAAAGAAATATACGGCTAATGTAGCGGTTCTTCTTTCGCACTGCATGCATGCCGGATAGTGTTGATGTCGGCGCCGAATATTTTTTTTTTTTCTGTCAGGCCAGGCCACATAATCTTCTAGGCCCGTCTCGTCGGAAAAATTAAATATTATGCTAAGCACTTTTTAGGGACATAAAAATATAAATAAGGATTATAAAAAGGATAATAAGACAGTCTCCTATCCAAAATATTCCGTATGGAGCCCAGGTGATTGATGGTAAGTCTTGGGTGGAAGGAAATTTTCACCCAACACAGTGCACCTTGTGAAATAGGTATCTCGTAGTAACATTGGAGTGGCAGCATAAACAATAGTAGATATACAAATTATCTCTACATAATAATTATAATGATATAGTTGATCGATAAGGCGGCGCACTTGTAACCTTCAACCTGGAAGTTGGTGGTTCAAGTCCTGGATTCAGCGTAGATTTAGTAACTCGATTTTGAGTAGTTGTTATATCATGAAGTGATTAACACAAGTTTAGTATAGTAACTTTTTTTTAATGATTTAGTTGTTTGCTAATCACTAGAAGTTCAGTAAATTTGCTTACATTTCTTTAGACACTAAATACAATCTCTTCCAATAATTTTCCACTGGGCTCAGTAGCCAAAATAGATGTAACGTTCCCTCGCTATTCAGCGAGAGAAAAGCCATTGTTTCAGGTACATTTTTGCCTTTGAGCTACCAGTTGTTGTTGTTAATTTGTTACCAATACCCAAGTGATTTGCATTTTTCTAATCTGAAGGACTTACCTACTTTATTTTTTTATGAAACCACAATTGGCATGAAAGACCAGCATAATATACATATGATATATTTTATGAACCCATTTGGTTATTTTTGCCAAATCATAACTTTTTTTCCCAATGAAAATAGGTGTAATGTATATGTATGTACAACCTCAGAAATCCATTCGCTATTATAAGCCATTAAAACTCTTAAATTGCAGAGAGACTCAAAGAACTAGGTCGGAAAGATATCAAAAGACGCGATATAAAAAAAATCGTTGTTGGGAGGGTTCGGGAGAGCTTCGTCGCGTGGTGTAGCCACCTAATACACATGGTAGCTAGACCTTATATAGTTATTTTAATAATAATAATGCAGGAAATAGAATGGTCAAACTATAAGGTAAAATTGCAACAACGATAAGGGAATAAGTTCCCTATACAAGTATACAACATATTTCACAAGGTGCATTGTGTTGGGTGAAAATTTCCTTCCACCCAAGACTTTCCATCAATCACCTGGGCTCGATACGGAATATCTTGGATAAGAGACTGTCTTATTATCCTTTTTATAATCCTTGTTTATATTTTATGTCCCTAAAAAGTGCTTAGCATAATATTTACATGGTTGTAATGTCAGGGTGTCTACTGGTCAGGGAAATCCTGGAAAACCTGGAATTGTCAGGGAATTTTTCGGGACCGAAAAAGTCAGGGAAAAGTCAGGGGATTTTGTGATAAAACACCATAAGTCAGGGAATTCTGTGAAAAAACACCAAAAGTCAGGGAATTTTTTTCAAGATCCAATTTTGTCATGAAAATGATAAATAAAAAAAATTCGCCTGCGGTGCCACTGTAATCCAGGCAATGTGATAATGCGGTTAAAAAAAACACAAAACATTCTTAACCACTTTTTGATAAGAATAACAAAATTTTAGCGGGTTTTTTTTTCAGGGTTTTCTTTAGGGTTCCTATTTTTGTGTTGATTTATTACACTTGGTTTTAACTTTCCTTATCCTGTAACGAGGAAAGTATTGTATTCGGCGAAATTTCAAAAAAATATAAGAATATAATTTGTGTATTTCTTTTTTTAACATTCCTAACACATTCTTGGTAAGAGCTACCGTTAGCGAACTTTTATCAAATTTACGAGAAAAGAATTGGTGATTTCTTAGCAATAGGGTAAGGAAAGTCTTGTGGTGATCACACTAGATTTTTATTTGAAAAAAAAAAAAAAAAATTTTTTTTGCATATTTACTATTAATTTAATATGCGTTACCTTTTGTGTACTAATAATCAATCAGTATATGAGTAAGCAATTTGTACATAATATCCACCTATTCGACATCCTGCTGATATATATGTCTCCTTAAAAAAGTAGACTGGAGAAACTGGAAAAATGGTCTGGAAAACCTGGAAAAGTCAGGGAATTTTACTTTGACCATTTAGTAGACACCCTGAATGTACAAAAAAAACCATGAACTAATTACATAAAAAAGTCATCATAAATTATGAAAAAATTGACCACCCTGTATATCTGAAAAGTGAAAATATCATCCAAACTGTCCAGCACTAACATAATTATATATATATTTAATATTTGATGATTTTAATTGCCAATATCGAAGGATTAATTCAAATAATTCACTAAATATAAACATAATATACCCCATATAAATCACATGAAAAAGTGGTATTTCATGATTTTGGATCACCCTGTATACAGAACAGAGCTCAAAAAGCTCATTATTTTTAGTCCAAAACTAAATTAAAACACATATTGAGTAATTTGAAACAAATTTGAGCTTCTTAGATGTTCATCTGCTATTTTTATAATTTTCTCAAAGTGGGGTCCAAAATGCCATTTTTCGACTTTTTCGCCAAACTTCAACCGCTTTGCGGCAGTGGAAGATAACATCCAATTTCGACCAAAGTTATATTTTTGGAAATGTCTGACCATGCTGCAACTTTTTTTTGCTATTAAAATTCTCGATTCAAAAATTCGCTTTTTTCGGCCCACCCTAATAAACAATGGAAAAATGAAAACAAACCAGCAATAAAGAAACGGAAGCAAGAATTTTATAAAATCCATTTTGGTTAACACAAATTGGAAGAAGATTTCTCCTCCTTGCGTTTTTTTGACTTTCTTCCAATTCGTCCATTTTATTCCATTTGAATCCACTTTGGTTGGAAAGAAATATACGGCTAATGTAGCGGTTCTTCTTTCGCACTGCATGCATGCCGGATAGTGTTGATGTCGGCGCCGAATATTTTTTTTTTTTCTGTCAGGCCAGGCCACATAATCTTCTAGGCCCGTCTCGTCGGAAAAATTATAGTATGTATATATGATTTTATTTATGGTAAAGCACAAGGTCTCTGTACAATTTTTGTGGGTAGCGCAGCATTACTAAGAGCCTCTACTTTTCGAATTCTATTACATTAATTTCTTTTTACTCTGGTAATGCCGCTACTGGTCGTTACTCATACAAATAACTGCAAGTCATTTTTTCTCACAAGGTATAATTTTGACCCAGCACCTAAATGGGAAGTATTGTGTCACTTCTCGCCCATCAGAGGGGAGGCATACTACGGGATGGGGAGGCTGCAACACAGACCACATCAGTGGCGGCTCGTCGGGTGAAGACACTGAAGACATTTTCACCTAATTTTGAACAGTGAAAACACTACTCATAATCCCTGGAAAATGGCACAATTGATCCAACTCAAAGAAAGAAAAAAAAAAAAAAAAAAAGAGTAAGCTTTGTGTAAAATAGATCAATGCTGCTTAACATTTCATGTTACTTTCCAAGGAGAACACCAAATGTGAAGACAATTCGAAATTGTCTTCAGTTGTCCTTGAATCAACCAATCAGAGTTGAGTATTTCCAAGTAGGTATCATGAAATATTAGGCAAGAACTATATCTATGTAATATGCTACTGAGGACAGTCTTCAGTTGTATTCAGTTTACATTATCTACACGACCTCATACGAAATGTCACGAAGCCACATACCATGTGCGATGTCATGTGTATTTGATATTAACATTGTTGCCAGTAGCATTATGCCAGACCTAGGAAACCAGTCAATGATTTAGCATCCCATATCTAGCACAATCTTGTAATATTAAAAAAAAAAAAAAATAAAAAAAAAATAATAATAATAACGTAGGCGTTAGGAAAACAGGATTTTGTGTCAGGAATTTTGGATATTATTTCTCATTTTTTGGGTTCTAGTTTTGTACATAGTTCCTAAACGATAGCCGATACCAATAAATTTTAACTATTTATGTATCTTGTCAACTATAGTCTTAAAAAGGACATCTCGATTGAAGTCAAATCTCGGAAATAATTATTTAATGTATGTACCGAAATTGAGCCAAATAATATAATCTGGTATCTAGTTGTTCCAAGAAGTTTCTAAATAGGGACAATGGTGGTCCTGTTTAAGATCCTGACTATGGAACCACTTTAAAAAAAAATCATGAAATTAGACGTGTTGAAATGAAATTCTCAAGAGAAAATTCTGTTCAGGCGGTGTAGTATTATTTTTTAAAATAAATAAATGCGTCTCACATGATTTGAGGGATTTCTTTAAAATTAAAATATAGCTCTTGAAGTTTGTAGAAATTTAGCTATGAAATTAACTTGGCAACATTGTATCTCTTATCTTTAGAATGTAAACAAAACTTGTGCACTTTTTAAATTTTATTAGATTATTTTGAAATCTTTTCAACGGTAATCAAGTGACTTTTAATTGGTGTAACTAGTTAATAAAGTTATTTCCCATTATTTGATACAGGACAGAAACATTATTCCTACCTGATCTGACCTGTGCTTTTCATAATAAGTTGAATATAAAGTAGCTATGTACTTTTTTCAGTGTTAGAAATAACATTATAATCATGCAGGTTGCAGGTAGCTAAGCACACAGCTTCCAGTGAAGTACTTAAAATTATAAGGCAATATCTGTGTTTTTCATAAATAGTCATTTAGACATCAATGGTAACCCAAATTTAAGCTGATTTTATATTTGTAGTAAGTATGTTTTCTTAGATTTATTTTGTAATCTGGTGGTGGATTTTCTTCCAGTTTCGGATTGTAATTTTTAGTCTTCAACTAACTTTCTTTCCTTCCCAGTTCTAACCCCTCTTTCAAATGTTGTACCTACCTATCTACTGAGGTATAATCCTAATATTTTTATTTTAATTCCTTTTTAGTCTTTTTACCAACTTTTAGTTAATATTTTTATTTTTTATTAAGATGAATAAATATTTTTTATTAAGATGAATAAATATTTTTTATTAAGATGAATAATTAATAACAATATTTCAAAAAAACAATGAGATTCCCACAAAATCATGGGGTTCAAACATTAAAAGTATGTAACCCCATTCAGATTAAGAAGTAATGAGGATAAGAAAGATATTATGATTACTGGATGTCCAATTTCTCCAATTACTATAACCACCACTAAAAAAGTAAAGCAAATGCCTGCCCCACAGCCATACAGTTCAAGCCTGAATGGCTTATGAAAATTGAATGGCTGTGTACCAGCTCAAGTGTTGACAAATTGTTCTGCTGGCCTTGTTTATTTATTAAGTACCAAGTGTTCTCCAAAAAAAGTACCTATAAAAACTTATATGATGCAAAAGTGGTATGAGAGAAAATCATGCTCTGCAGGGAAACAGCCATCACTTACAATGGGCTGTGTTTGTGAACTAAGATCAGATAAATTAATAATTTTATTTTTTCAATACTTCTGGGTATAATTTGTCTTCACCTAGTCTTGAAGTCAGGAGCCGCCACTGGACCACATGTGTCTACAGTAGCTGCTGTTTCATGGCTACGAAATAAAAAATGGTGTGAAATACTCATCTTTAAAAAAATGTACAGAGCAGAAAAATTCCTGACCCGGTGGGGATCGAACTCAGGTCATCTTGCGTACAAGGCCTAGTGCGCTAACTCACTCTGCAACGGTGACTAGACAGATTATAAAATAATACATAATAGGTAATATGGATATTTATAAGCAGAATTAAATAAGTCAAACATTTTAGTTTCGAGTATTAAGCTTAATTGTGTTTGTATTATTTTAAATTCACTAAATTCAAGGTTCTACAAAATGTTGACCTAAGGAAAAAATAAACTCTAATTTAGAAAACTAGGAAAATAATTGAATCACTCTAAAGCACTAAAGTTTGGTTGTTTATAATTTGGTAATCAAAGTAAAATTTCTAAATTATTAATGTATAGAATTTATTTTCAAGAGTTCAGGGAAGAACCTGCCAAGTCACATTTTTTTTTCTTTCTTTTTCAAGGTGAAAAATACTTACTAACAATATTCTTGTATTGTATTTTCTTGTAATTGTAATTCCTCGGATTATTTTGTTGTAAAAATACATCTACCCTTCCTACTTCTACCGGATGGTGACGATTTTCTCTTTAGTGGAAGGTTACTCAAAGGATTTTCTACCATCTAACCCTCAGAGTGATTCTGCATTTTATTTCAAACAGAGACTTGCTATGGCCGTCCAAAGAGGCAATGCGGCGGCTATACTTGGCACATTTCCTGTCAACCAAGGACTCGATGAGGCTTTTGTATTATGATTTAGTAAGAAACTTATGTTTATGATAATTAAATAAACCATACAATGAGGCGATATTTAACAAAAAAATTTAGAGATCAATACAATACAATACGCTTTGATGTAAGAATTGTACTACATAGTTCATTTACTAGTTTAAATAACCTCAAATTTACTGGTGTAAGATACAATTTATAATACTTTTATGGCAAAATTAATAGACAAGTTCTATAACTCAAGTCATTGCTAAGCGTCGGGTTTCCCTTACTTACACAGTACGCAATACGGTATTACAAAAACGTCTATTTCCGCCCACATATTAGTATATCATTTTTGTTAGGTACCAGCCTGTCACATAATTATAACATACAATTATAATAATAATAATAATAATATTGCCTTATTTATACTCCCCGATCAGGACTATTAAGTCCAATTATTCCAGCAGTAAGTTGAATACGTGTTATTATGTGGTAAAAATGCCAAATGGGAGGATAATTTGTCATGTCCCGGCTGGGTTTTGAACCCGCGACCTCTGGAATATCTGGTTTCACATAGTGCTGCCTTTACCACTGAGTTACATACTGTCTTTAACCCAGATTAAGTGTCACACATATACCTAAATATTTTTTTGGGAAATATTAATTTTCACCTTAGAAACAATCCTTCTACAGGGTGTCCCGTATACAGATGCAAATATTTTGAGGGTAGGTTCAGCCCACCGTGGACTATCATATGAGCGAAACTTGCAGTGGGGCATTTTGCTTCGTTAAAGAGTTATGGCCAAATCCCTGTTTTTCCCACAGGTCTAGAGGTCACTTAGATCGATGCACGTTTTTAAAGAAATGGTAGCCAGTAAGTAATTTTTGACTTCATGTATGGATAGTCATGCATATTTCCCTTGAAATGCAGTTGGTTGCATGAAAAAATATTGAAAGACCAGAGAGATATTTAATCACAAGTTCAATATTTTTCTAAAATTCGATTTTTCCCTGTTTTCCCTTTCGTGAATTTAGAGTACTTCTACAATTGCATTTCTGCGTATCACTAGGTAAAAAAATACCCTTTGCTATTTTGTTACAATAAATACAAAGTTCTTTCAGACGCGTGAAGGAACGAATGAGATACGCCTTATCAAACGGCACCAGAAGGAGAGAAACACATCTTTCAAATTTTGAATCTGGGCGCTATTGCATTTTGAAGAACACTCGATGCCTGAAGCGGTCTGTGTGACTATTTTTGTGCCAACTGCAAGTTATAAATGAAAATTTTCTGAGTTCTATTAACCAACTATATCAATCAAATGTAATAGTTAAAATAACAAGGCGATCAATTTGTTCGGTGGAAGAGAAAGCCACAAGCTTTAAACCTCGCCCTTGGTTCGCTACATATTCTTTTGGGTTCTTTTCATTTCATGTCCTGTGTTGCAGAATGTATCATGTTTGTAGTTTATCAATAAACTACAAACATGTATCACTGTATCACCACCCTTGATCAGTCTTTGTTTATATTTATTTCACAAATTGTTACCATGTTCATTGTAAAAAAAAAATGTAAATAAAGCTTGGTCCAATTGTTTATAAAATAAAAATAAAGTATTAATAATAATAGTAACCTTAAGGTTGGATGTTCGAGTTTTACCCAAGGTTAACTTTCGGCACTATTTGTTATGTTTTTGATATCATAATTGTGATAAATACAAAAATGATATTTTTAATTTTACTTCTAAAAATAAAATCATAATTTTTGTTGGTAGCGCAGAGTCTTTCTCCATGTGTATTCTTTTTCCATAATTACACCACTGGTTGCTGCTTTCGTTGCAGCCTCTCTCATTTTTCCTCATGATAACCCTGTGATTCCGTAACCCCATTCACATAAAAGTTCACACCGACCGACCACTGTGAATGATCAATTTCCCTCTGTTAAACATCCCAGAGCAGTGTATTTATACCTCAAATTACGCGCCAATTCTGTTAAATTTCAGCCAACTTTGAATTTTCCATCATGATTCAGAAGTGTTTTTTGAGCTTTGTGTGTACTGCGTTCCATGATCTTTAAAGTACTATAAATGAGCTTTCTTTTTTATAAAACTAAACATAATAGGGTATTTTTTTAACTAGTGATACGCAGAATTGCAATTGTAGAACTACTCTAAATTCACGAAAGGGAAAACAGGGAAAAATCAAATTTTAGAAAAGTATTGAACTTATGATTAAATATCTCTCTGGTCTTTCAATGTTTTTTTATGCAACCAACTGCATTTCAAGGGAAATATGCATGACTATTCATACATGAAGTCAAAAATTACTTACTGGCTATCATTTCTTTAAAAACGTTCATCGATCTAAGTGACCTCTAGACCTGTGGGAAAAACAGGGATTTGGCCATAACTCTTTATAACGAAGCAAAATGCCCCACTGCAAGTTTCGCTCATATGACAGTCCACGGTGGGCTGAACCTACCCTCAAAATATTTGCATCTGTATACGGGACACCCTGTATAGAAATATCTTGTAATAATTACTCCCTGGCTTAGCGGTTATCACATCGGATTAGTATTCTGGCGGTCTAAGTTCGAATCCCGTGGCTGGTTAGAGAACTCTACTCCGTATTTCGGATGTCATGGGTCCACTCACGAGGAAAAATGAGTAAAATCGTTAGTTACTGATATTAGTGAGACCACTGAGACCACGTAGAAATTTTACTAGGGTGAAAAAAAAAGAATGTTCATGTTTTAAAGTTAGTTATCATATTTTTTTTTTTTAAGTTATCATACTAAATTTGTTTTAATCAATCTCGTGATATCACAACTACTGAAAATCGCTTTACTAAATATTTGCTTAACTTGGAACTTGAACCACCGACCTCCAGATTACAAGATTCGAACCCAGGTCACCATGCGTGCAAGCCTAGCGCGCAGCTCCACTCGGCCGACATCTTAGTATTGCCAGACAATTTTGCTCAGATTTATCATGGGGTATCTATTATAAAGTCTTGTGTTTTGTTCACAATCCAGGCAGATTAATTATTATTATCATCAAAGTTTTTTTTTTTTTACAAAAAAGAAAGTTTTAAAAAAATAATCAGTAAAGGTACGTTTATCAATTTTATTATCACACTATTCAGCTGATTATGGACGAGTTTCTAGATTCCACGGTGGGTCCAACGATGCAACCGTTGGAAAATCTTGAGTTTCTATAATAATAATAACACAATTTAGTGGAAGGTAAAACCACCAGGCGAGGTTAATGCGCAAAGCATTTTCTACCACCTAACCCTCAGAGTCTTCTTATTATGTGGTCATATTCTCAAATACAATATGAAGAAAAATTCATGCATTGGGTGGGATTTGAACCAACGGATCTATACGCTACCTGTATTTACAAACTACCGCCTTAACCACTTGACTACCAGTGCACAGTTATGGTAACATATAAAAGTATGCACCAAAAATTCATTGATGAACACACTAAAGACACTAATCAGCTGATTAAATAATTATCTTCCTGTTTAATTTTATTGATAAACGAACCTTTAGCAAGAGATTCCACTGTGTGCAACATTTTGTTGTTTCAAACTTTAAATGGGAAGTGTTGCCAAGTGTTGCGGAGTCAGTGGGATTCGATCTCATTTGATCTTAAAGAAAGAGTGGAGCATGAAACATTGCGCAGCAGCACTGCGCAACAAAATGTTGCATTCAGTGAGATCCTAGCTTTTGTGTATTAGAATTATTTATAAATGCTACTAACTTTTTCTACAGGGAAGTTGGTGCTATCTTATACTTAACTATAATTATAATAATTGAATTGCATTTTATTCCTTAGATATACAGGGTGAATCAAAAATCTTTCAACAATTTTCAAAAGCTTAGACCGAACTCAGTAGCTTTATCAATTAGAGCCACCGATTTCAAAAATCCTTCAACAATCTTCAATAAAATTATCTTATCTTAAACCGACCTCAGTAGCTTGATCAATTAGAGCCACCGATTTCAAAAATCCTTCAACAATCTTCAATAAAATTATCTTATCTTAAACCGACCTCAGTAGTTCGATCAATTAGAGCCACCGATTTCAAAAATCCTTCTACAATCTTCAAGGATCTAATGTTAGACCGACCTCAGTAGCCCCATCAATTAGAGCCACCGATTTCAAAAATCCTTCTACAATCTTCAAGGATCTAATGTTAGACCGACCTCAGTATTTCGATCAACAAGAGCCACAGATTTTTTTTCACACTCAGATTTTTTTTTGGCATGTTGAAGTCAAGCAACGTTTAGTGAGGTTAGGACTTGGATGTTTGAACTTTAAAATACAAATCCTGGTGTTGCTGGCTATTCCAGGCCCCACTCAGACTGGGTGAGTTTAATGTGGGTAGCTAGTTTGTGAATTACCAGAGATTGGAGAGTATAATAATAATAATAATTCCGTGTCCGTGAGATAAAGACAGATGCCTAAATCACGGTGGTGAGAGGATTACATGGACGCCCAGATCCAATGTCTAGGCTCCTTTCATGTCCATTGATTCTATTTGGTTTTAACGTCCTGACTTTAGATAGTCAGAACGGAGGTTTTACCCTCCATTCGCTGGGAATCGTACCTGCTCCCCACATTAACCTCACCCAGCCTGGGTTGGGCCTGAATGCTAGCATCGCGATGTCTTATTATAATTATATTATGCTTTATTATAAAATTTATTATAAGACAAAGTAAAATATATACAGTAAAATACAATGAAATCATAAAGAAAAAATAAATAGATTGAACAAAGAAACAAGAACAAAAAAGAGAATAAAGCTATAATGTGCTATCTAAAGGGCGGGGTTATTGCCAGTGGTATCAGCTCTCTGGACGTTGCTTAACTTCGTTGATCCTACAAGAACCGATGAATTCAACGCACCATCGACGCTGGATAAAATGTTCTTAATTTCAATAGACACGAGTATATTCATAAACTTCATAGAAAAAATGTTGTTGATTTCTTTATAATATCTCAGTACCTAATAACTCTTTAGATATTGTTGAAGTAGTTTTGAAACACCCTGTAGTTGAGACAGACATTACGAAAAGGGTTAAGTCTAAAACTGCCTTTTTTTATAAAAGAGTTTTTGGTGAACACTATTCTTTGAAGGTAAAAATATATTTATCAAAGGAAAACATATAATTTTCTTAGTATCTAAATTTAAATCGTATAAAAGTTCCTACTTTGTATTAGGAAAAAGAGATAAATCCCTTAATCCTTTTTGGTAGGTATTGCAAGAAAATGTGTTTAATCGTTAAAGTTAAACATAAATTTCACAAATACTTTTGGTTTAAATACCTATACTGTGATCTGTGATGGGTGTATATTTCAACAATGTTTCAATAATAATAAAATAATACTCTTTAGTGAAAGGCAACCACCAGGCGAGGTTAATGCCCAAAGCATTTTCTATACCACCTAACCCTCAGAGTCTTATTATTATGTGGTCACAAACTCAAATTAATGAGGAAAAATTCATGCACTGGGTGGGATTCGAACCAACGGATCCCTACGCTACCTGGGTTACCAGACTAGCGCGTTTACCACTTGACTACCCGTACACTTAATTGTAACTAAAATACTCGTTACTTGTAGAACAGCTTGTTACAGGTAAAGTTATCATATTTGTGTTAATCACTTTCGTGACGTCACAATTACTCAAACTCGCACTGCTAATTTTTCACCGAACTTGGGACTTGAACTACCGACCTCCGGGTTAGAAGTCCGCCGCATTACCAATCAAGCTACTGAGGTCGGTACCTAGTTACAGGTTATCCTTCCGACAAAGCTTAGAGGTATCGGTCAAGTTACAAGGAGATTTTCCGACAAACTTTGATAAATTTATGTGACCAAAAAATTACAGCTATTAGAGATACCTGTCAAGCTCAATTACTTGGGCCGCCAAATCAGGTCGTTTTTCGACAAAAGTTAATGTTGGTCGTTTGCTGATTACAA
>JAMCCL010000928.1:0-12454 GCA_024516035.1 Bactericera cockerelli | reverse complement strand
TGGATTAAAACCCATGCAAAAACCCCCAAGAATTTAGAAGTTACAAATAGAGTGCCGGGTTATAGTCTAGTACCGCAAGCGCAAAAATAGCGAAATAAATGCAAGTTTTGGTGTAGTTTTGATTTTTTGTGCCATATTTGTATTTTGAGCGGGCTGAACCCGAATCTGAGGTTTGCCAACAAAAAATTTTTTTCCGGCAATTTTTTTAAACAGGCAAAAAACAGGTAAAATTGGATATTTTTAGTTTTTTCTGAAATATCTCCCAAGTGATTTAATTAACGCCAACACTAACTCTATACAAATTTGTTCACAACTAAAATTTCCCCTACATTTTATGTTCTACAAAAAATTTGTGCGACCAACCTTTGAGCTTTGAGAGCGCCCTCAAAATGCAGGGCAAAAAATCAAAAGGGGCCCCAAATTTGCGATTTTATTAAATTTTACTTCAAAAAAAAACGCTCCTGAAAAATATTTTGAAGTTAAAGACGTCTGATGGTTTAAATAGGCTAAAGTTTCAGACTTTTTCAGCCTTTTAGAAGGACCTTTGCAGCCTTTTGGGTGACATAGAGATCACAGTCACCTGTGTCATCTAGAACCCTGGTTTTAAAACAAAAAATTTTTGCTGTACTTGTGATTTTTGGTAATTTTAGTGTATTTAAAAGCTGCAAAGGTATGAATTTGACTTTTGCCAACAAAAAAATTGCCGTCATTTGATAACAGGCAAAAACCGGCCCTGAATGGACTTTTTTCAGTTTTTAACAATATCTCCGAAACTGTGCATTTCAAAGCAACGTTAGGTGAATACTAAGTCAACATAACTAAAATTTCCTACATTTTTAATGTTCCAAATATTTTTTGTGCAACCAACCTTTGAGCTTTGAGGGGCCCTTAAAGCTTAGGCAAAAAGTCAGAAAAGGCAAAATTTGGACTTTTTGAAGTTTTACCTCGACATAAACGTTCTTGGCAGTGTGAAGATATTGTTTTATTTTTAGACTCTAAAGGTCCTAAACTTTAGAAGCTAAATTTCGTGACCTTTGCAGCTTTTTTACCTGGATCTAGATCAGGATCACTTGCATCAATCTAGGACCTTTCCTTGTTTTTAAACAAAGAGTTTTGTGGTAGTTTTAATTTTTGGTACACTAGAGTATTTGGACTGCTGAGTCCCGAATATTGTGTTAGCAAAAAAATAAGTTGCCGGCCAACAAACTATTTCCTACTATTCTTTCAAATGTCATCCTAAGTGAGTATTGCTAAATTTTGCCGGTTCCAATCAGGCTAGGTGAGGTCGATGTGAGATTAGTTTGTGATGGCAACGCCTATCTATTCCACTGTCCTATATTTCTACATTATGAGCAGTTCATTTTCAATTTATATATTGGGCACCTGATTTTAAAGGTTTGATGTTTCTAATGGTTGACGCCTTACTCATGGTCGTGGTGTTGGAGAAAGCGTTCTCATAAGATGGACAATGGGAATGTCATCCATTCAGCATGTGTCAGAACAAATCGAACATTTCTGTGGTGTTTCGCTTTCTAGCTCTGATCAACACGTTGCTTTGAAAGATGCAGCAGTAAAAAGAGACAACAAAAATAGAATGGAGATGTTCGAATGGTCCCCGTGAATTCCACAACTTTATTCCAACGGATTTCATTTGCTAAGCATTCCAACGAAGAACTCGAAAACTTTTTGAGCTATGATCTAGGACCTTATTCTTTGTCACTTTTTGACAAGGGATGCATGAGAAAAGGAACAAAGTCCACTCTATACAAAGATCTTAAGCCCCTGACGAACAAGCATTTTACTGGTCAGGTGCAATATGTAATTGATGGGGGATTCCTGTAACACAGAGTTGTCTGGCCTACAAATGCATCATTCTCTTCAAACTGTGACAGATACATGCAGTATGTCATCTCCAAATATCCTGGGGCAGTAGTTGTCTTCGATGGCTAGCCTTAAGATATTCAAAGAGGAACAAAGACAGCTGAGCGTATGAGGAGAACTAGGACTCTCTCATCTTTTTGATGACACCATGACACCAACAATGTCAAAAGATAATTTTCTAGCAAATCCAAGAAATAATAGTCGTCTCATTGACTTACTTGCTACCAAATTTTCAGAAGCAGGTTTGCAATATAAGCAGGCAGAAGAAGATGCAGGCGTACTGATTGTTACGACCGCACTCAAATGAGACTGTTGCTATAGTAGGGGAATATTAGTAATCTTGATTGGGCTCTGTGAAGTTGACAATGTCTTCTATTTAAAACCTGGAAAGCAGACCATTTGTTCAGCTTTGTATTCACCCCTTGAAGCTGCAAATTTCTCATGCGTGAAAGAACACATCCTCTTTCTACATGCAATGAGCAGGTGTGATAAGACGTCGGCTCTCTTTAAACAAGGAAAAAGGAAATTTTTAAAAACCCTTGTAAAAAGTCCTAGTCTTGGAAAAGTTATAGACGTCTTCAAAGACTCTAAAGCGTCCCAAGACTCTGTAGCGGCAGCAGGAGAACGCCTCTTAATACATTTGTATGCGTCCAGTGAAAAAAGTCCGTCTTCACTTAACCATCTGCGATACATATGTTATACCAAGGTAGCCTTTAGAATCAACTTCAACATTGCTGCGTTACCACCGTGTGCACACCGTGAGGGTGTACCCTCATACCCTGTACCATCAAGTGCAACAATGGTTGAAAGTAAGTAAAGCTCCTGAAGAATGGGGATGGAAGCAAACTCAAACAGATCTAGAACCTATATTAAATCTCTCTCCCCCTCTCCCCCCGAATTGCTGAAGCTCGTTTCCTGCAAATTTACGGGAAAATATGGCTGCAGGAAAGCAGGACTCTCCTGCTCCGCTCTATGCTTGGTTTGCGATACCATGCCTTCAATGGAGGACCCTGATTCAAGTCCCTCACAAAGATGTACTGCAAAGGTCAAAAAATTTAGCCTTTAAACCATTATTAATATCATTCACACTTCAAAAATTTCAAATTTTGCCTTTTCTGACTTTTTGCCTGGGCTTTGAGGACGCACTCAAAGCTCAAAGGTTGGTTGTACAAAAAAATATTGGGAACATAATATGTAGAAAATTCAGTTATGTTGAACTTAGTATTCACCTAACGTTGCTTTGAAATGCATAGTTTCGGAGATATTGTTAAAAACTGAAAAAAGCTCCATTCAGGCCGTTTTTGACTGTTAAAAAAATGACGGCAATTTTTTTGTTGGCAAACATCAAATTCATACTTTGCAGCTATAAATACACTATATTACCAAGTCACTATATTACCAAGTATTAGTAGTCACCGTGGCAGAGTGAGTTAGCGCGCTGGGCATTGCACGCACGGTGACCTGGGTTCGATCCCCAGCGGGGCAGGAATTTTTCTGCTCTGTACTTGGATGTTCGGGGTCCACTCATACCTCGTGAGGCAAAATGAGTAGTTACTTGTATGAGTAACGACCTGTGGCGGCATTACCAGAGTAAAAAGAAATTAATGTAATAGAATAATTCGAAATGTAAAGGAGGCTCTTAGTAATGCTGCGCTACCCACAAAAATTGTGAAGAGGCCTTGTGCTTCACCACAAAGAAATTCGTACATACACTATATTACCAAAAATCACAAGTACAGCAAAACTTTTTTGTTTTAAAACCAGGGTTCTAAATAGACACAGGTGACTGTGATCTCTATGTCACTCCAAAAGGCTGCAAAGGTCCTTCTAAAAGGCTGAAAAAGTCTGAAACTTTAGCCTATAAGCCATCAATGACGTCTTTAACTGTCAAAAATATTGTCAGGAGCGTTATTTTGAAGTAAAATTTTAAAAAATCGCAAATTTGGCCACTTTTGATTTTTTGCCTGCATTTTGAGGGCGCCCTCTAAGCTCAAAGGTTGGTCGCACAATTTTTTTTTGTAGAATATAAAATATAGGGAATTTAGTTGTGAACAACTTTGTATAGAGTTAGTGTTGGCGTTTATTAAATCACTTGGGAGATATTTCAGAAAAACTAAAAATAGTCCAATTTTTTGCCTGTTTTTTGCCTGTAAAAAAATTTGCCGGTAAAATTTTTGTTGGCAAACCTCAGATTCGTGTTCAGCAGCTCAAAATACACTATGGTACAAAAAATCAAAACTACACCAAAACTTGCATTTTTAAAAGCCAGGATTACTAGACTATTAGGAAAATACATGTAGTCTAGTAGAGACACTTCAATGACTTGGAGGAGTGTCAAATAAAGTGACGGGTTAGGAAAATACATATCGTAGGGTAAATTATGACACTCTAAGGACTTTAAGGAGTGTCAAATAGTTAGGGTTAGGAAAAATATGATTGTGTTATGGGGTACATTACAACACTCCATTTACTTTGAAGAGTGACGGTATAGGAAAAATATGTGTTGTGGGGTAAATTACAACACTCCAGGTACTTTGAAGAGTGACGGGTTAGGAAAAATATGTTTCTGGGGTAAATGGCAACACTCCAGGTACTTTGAAGAGTGACGGGTTAGGAAAAAATATGTGTTCTGGGTAAATGACAACACTCCAGGTAGTTTGAAGAGTGACGTGTTTGGAAAAATATGTGTTGTGGGGTAAATTACAACACTACAGGTACTTTGAAGAGTGACGGGATAGGAACAACATGTGTTGTGGGGTACATTACAACACTCCAGGTACTTTGAAGAGTGACGTTAAACCCCAATAAAAATGGTATCAGCTGTAATGCTTGGAAATGTCAGTGGTATGGACCAGGTATGGTCCATTTAAAATTTTATAATAAAATTCAACTCTTTTAAAGTTGTGACAAAATAACACAAGGAAACAACATGCATGGACACCGTACAATAAAATATAATATATATAGTCTTGGGTGTCATTCCAAGTGGTCTGAAGCTGAAAGAAATATTTTATTTGTAAAAAAAAATAGATCAACAAGAAAAGTTTCGTAGAATTGAAAAACAAGTAAGAACTAACTCCTACAAGTCGGTACAAGCGATCAATTCTGTTATAGAGCACTTTCAAACTTTACTTACTTTCTTACTTGTAACAACTTTCTTATTTTAAGTAAATACTCACCGAGAAAGTTCTCAAGCGCTCTTGAAATGTGCTACTAGACCAATAACATTTAAATTTGTCAGTTACGATAAATTTCAAAGAAAATATTGCTGACTTGTTTTAAGACATTTTTAACACCAACTTTTTTCACTACCTCTTTAAAATAGAAAGCTTGGTTTGGAAAGCACTTTGGGAAGAAGTGTTTATCCATTAGTTTACTATTTTACATTTTTTTAAGTAATAATATAATCCCGGTAATTGGTCTTGTATTAACGGAAAGAATCCTGTTTACAAATTACAACAGTAAAAACATTTACATGAAAAATATAGTTACAATATGAAAGACTTAAAGAACAAATGGATTTTTAAAAACAACGAAAAATAAAAAAGTATTTATCCATAAAACAAAAATAGAACATAAAACAGAGGTAGTTCTTCTGGTCAGCAAGAGATTCTGTAGAGACATAGAAGTAAAAGTTAATGAACTGCAAGTTTTTGATTGAATCACGCTATGTAAACATATAGTCTAGTACCGCAGGCTCAAAAATAGCGAAATAAATGCAAGTTTTGGTGTAGTTTTGATTTTTTGCACCATAGTGTATTTTGAGCTGCAGGACACGAATCTGAGGTTTGCCAACAAAAATTTTACCGGCAAATTTTTTTACAGGCAAAAAACCGGCAAAAAATTGGACTATTTTTAGTTTTTCTGAAATATCTCCCAAGTGATGCATTTAACGCCAACACTAACTCCATACAAAGTTGTTCACAATCAAATTTCCTACATTTTATGTTCTACAAAAAAAATTGTGCGACCAACCTGTGAACTTTGAGGGCGCCCTCAAAATCAGGCAAAAAATCAAAAGTGACCAAATTTGCGATTTTTTGAAATTTTACTTCAAAATAACGCTCCTGACAATATTTTTGGCACTTTAAGATGTCATTGATGTCTTATAGGCTAAAGTTTGAGACTTTTTCAGCCTTTTAGAAGGATCTTTGCAGCCTTTTAGAAGGATCTTTGCAGCCTTTTGAAGTGACATAGAGATCTCAGTCACCTGTGTCTATCTAGAACCCTGGTTTTAAAACAAAAAGTTTTGCTGTACTTATGATTTTTGGTAATATAGTGTATTTATAGCTGCAAAGTATGAATTTGACGTTTGCCAACAAAAAAATTGCCGTCATTTTTTCCACAGGCAAAAACAGCCTGAATGGAGCTTTTTTCAGTTTTTAACAATATCTCCGAAACTATTAATTTCAAAGCAACGTTAGCTGAAAACTAAGTTCAACATAACTGAATTTCCTACATATTATGTTCCCAATACTTTTTTGTGCAACCAACCTTTGAGCTTTGAGGGCGCCCTTAAAGCTCAGGCAAAAAATCAGAAGAGGCAAAATTTGGAATTTTTGAAGTTTTACCTCGACATAACCTTCTCGGCAGTGTGAATGATGTTGTTTTAGTTTAGACTCTAGAGGTCTAAACTTAAGAAGCTAAATTTCGTGACCTTTGCAGCTTTTTTGTAATACCTGGATCTGGATCAGGATCACTTGCATCAATCTAGGACCCTTCCTTGATTTTAAACTAAGAGTTTTGAACTAAGAGCTACGATCTAGGACCTTATTCTTTGTCACTTTTTGACAAGGGATGCATGAGAAAAGGAACAAAGTCCACTCCATACAAAGATCTTAAGTCCTGACGAACAAGCACTTTACTGGTCAGGTGCAATATGTAATTGATGGGGGATTCCTGTTACACAAAGTTGTCTGGGCTACAAATGCATCATTCTCTTTAATCTGTGACAGATACATTCAGTATGTCATCTCCAAATATCCTGGGGCAGTAGTTGCCTTCGATGGCTATCCTGAAGATATTTTTAAAGCGGAACAAAGACAGCTGAGCTTATGAGGAGAACTAGGACTCCCTCATCTGCAGACATGCTTTTTGATAAGACCATGACACCAACAATGTCAAAAGATAATTTTCTTTTGAGAGTCGTCTCATTGACTTACTTGCTACCAAATTTTCAGAAGCAGGTTTACAATATAAGCAGGCAGAAGAAGATGTAGACGTACTGTTACGACCGCACTCAAATGAGACTGTTACTATAGTAGGGGAAGATATAGACATATTAGTAATCTTGATTGGGCTCTGTGAAGTTGAGAATGTCTTCTATTTAAAACCTGGAAAGCAGACTATTTGTCCAGCTTTGTATTCACCCCTTGAAGCTGCAACTTCCTCATGCGTGAAAGAACATATCCTCTTTCTAGATGCAATGAGCGGGTGTGATACGACGTCGGCTCTCTTTAAACAAGGAAAAAGGAAATTTTTAAAACCTCTTGTAAAAAGTCCTAGTCTTGAAAAAGTTATAGACGTCTTCAAAGACTCTGAAGCGTCACAAGACTCTGTAGCCGCAGCAGGAGAACGCTTCTTAATACATTTGTATGCGTCCAGTGAAAAAATTCCGTCTTCACTTAACCATCTGCGATATTTATGTTATACCAAGGTAGCCTTTAGAATGAACTCCAACATTGCTGCGTTACCACCGTGTGCACTCCCTCAGGGTGTACCCTCCTGTACCATCAAGTGCAACAATGGTTGGGAGTAAGTAAAGCTCCTGAAGAATGGGAATGGAAGGAAACTCGAACAGGTCTAGAACCTATATTAAATCTCTCTCCCCTCGCTCACCCGAATTGCTTAAGCTCGTTTCCTGCAAATGTACGAGAAACTGCCAAAGAAACTGTGGCTGCAGGAAAGCAGTACTCTCCTGCTCCGCTCTAAGCTTGTATTGCGAAGGGTCATGCAATAACATGCCATCAATTTAGGACCTTGATCCAAGTCCCTCACAAAGATGTGCTGCAAAGGTCACAAAATTTAGCCTTAAAACCATTATTAATATCATTCCCACTGCCAAGAAGGTTATGTCGAGGTAAAACTTCAAAAAATCCAAATTTTGCCTTTTCTGACTTTTTGCCTGAGCTTTAAGGGCGCCCTCAAAGCTCAAAGGTCGGTTGCACAAAAAAGTATTGGGAACATAATATGTATTTTTTTTTTTTTTTGGCAAACGTCAAATTCATACTTTGCAGCTATAAATACACTATATTACCAAAAATCATAAGTACAGCAAAACTTTTTGTTTTAAAACCAGGGTTCTAGAGAGACACAGGTGACTGAGATCTCTATGTCACTTCAAAAGGCTGCAAAGGTCCTTCTAAAAGGCTGAAAAAGTCTCAAACTTTAGCCTATAAGACATCAATGACGTCTTAAAGCGCCAAAAATATTGTCAGGAGCGTTATTCTGAAGTAAAATTTCAAAAAATCGCAAATTTGGCCACTTTTGATTTTTTGCCTGCATTTTGAGGGCGCCCTCAAAGCTCAAAGGTTGGTCGCACAATTTTTTTTTGTAGAACATAAAATGTAGGGAATTTAATTGTGAACAACTTTGTATAGAGTTAGTGTTGGCATTAAATGCATCACTTGGGAGATATTTCAGAAAAACTAAAAATAGTCCAATTTTTTGCCAGTTTTTTGCCTGTAAAAAAATTTGCCGGTAAATTTTTTGTTGGCAAACCTCAGATTCGTGTTCAGCAGCTCAAAATACACTATGGTAACAAAAAATCAAAACTACACCAAAACTTGCATTTTTAAAAGCCAGGATTACTAGACTAATAGTTGATTCGATTCCAACTTGTTATCTAGTTGTTGTGCGAGTGAAATAGATTTCTTGGTGTGACTTGTTTTATTATCTCCTTGCTAAGCACAACATCTTGAGACGTGAGGTTCTACCCTCTTCATCCGTTGGAAACAAACCAGTTACCATCATTATTAATTAACTTCAATCCAGCATGGATTGGGCTAGCAATAGTCGTCTAGGTAACTTTTCGACAGTAGAATATCAAGTTTTTTGATAAATTTCTCTTTTATTGTGTTCTAAGTCATGGGTATAAATCTTTTGGGGAGGTCACATACACCTAATATATTTTTTGGGAAGGGAGGGATGAATTTGGGAACTGAATTATCTTTGGGGAACGACTTGGCGGGACTTTTTTATGTCACGAAGTGATATTTTTTGAGGGATAAATAAATATGGATGATGTTTAATATCAACGCATTAGTCCTGACTTGCGTTGAACAGTTTGAAAAAGCACCCCTGTTATTTAACAAGTTTAAGTAAAGGTTTAAATTTTGGTTTTCCACATGTAATTAGTTATGTAGCCCCGGGGGAAATATTAAAAATTTTATTAAACCCCCCCTATTGTTGTGTTTTTAATATAATTTTTTAACCCAAAAATTTAAAAAAAAAAAAGAAAACCCCCCCATCAATTTTAAATTTAAAAAAAAACACAAAAAACTAGTATGTTGTTTTACTGTGTTATGGCAAACAAATGAGATGTCAGAAAAAAAAAAAAAATTAATTTTTTTAAGGAGTTAAAAATTTTTTTTTTTTTTATCAATTGGACCCCCTTTTTTGGGCCCCCCCCCAATGCAAGTCCGAAAATTTTTTTAAAAAAATTAAATTTTTAAAACGGCCCAATTTAAATTTTTTAAACCCCTACCCCTTTAAAAAAAAAGGTTAAAAAGGGGTTTAATTTTAGATTTTTTTAAAAAGCATAGAGGGTTTTAAAAAAAAACCATTAATTGGTCATGTATCGTTGTTTCTTAAATAGTTAATTGGTTGGTACATTTACATGTTTTTATAAGTTAATTGTCTCCCCCTTTTTTATAAACCATCCCCAATGGCTAACCCTTTTACTAATTTTAGGGCAAGGGGGGGCCGGGAAATGATGGTGTTTTATTTTTGTCAAGGGGGTTTAGAGTAGGGGGTGAAATTGTCGAGGGAAAATTTTTTGGGCAATGACCCCTTTTAAAATGGAGTTTTGATTTAAAAAAACCCAGGGTTTTTTTTTCCCTTTCACCCCCCCCCCCCCCTCTCTTCTCTTTTTCCCCCTCTCCCCCTTCTCCTCTCTCTTTCTTCTCCTCTCCTTTTTTTCTTCTTTTTTCTTCTTTTCTTTCTTCGTTTTTCTTCCCCCTTTTTCTATCTTTCTTTCCACCCAAAAAAAAAGATTACTTGGGTTTTGGGGATGTAAAATTTTGTAAAAATAAAAAATATAGATTTTTGTCAAAAAAAAAAAAAAAAAATCTTCTCTCTTCTCTCTTCTCTCTTTTTTTATTATTTTTTTTTTCTACTTTTTTTTTTCTCTTTTATCTTTCTTTACTTGTTACCCCCTTTTTTTTTTTTTTATTTTATTTTTTTCCCTTTAATTCTGTTTTGTTTTCTTCTTTTTTGTTTTTTTTTTAAAATTTTTTATTTCTGATTTCTTTATGTTTTTTTTTTTTCTTTTCATCTATTTTATATCTCTTTCGTTTTTTTTTTTATAGTTTTTTTTATTTTGTTCTTTTTGTTTCCCCTTTTTTTTTTTAATGAGTTTGTTTTTAGTTACTTTATCTTGTTTTTTTTTTTTTTGATCTTTTTTTTATTTTAAAAAAAAAATAGGACATATAGCAAATAAATAAGCGGGGGGAGAGAGAGAGATTTAAAAAAAAAAAGAGAAAAGAAAGAAAAAGAGAAAGAGAAAAAATTTTAAAAAAAGAAAAAACCGGGAAAAATAAAAAAAATTTTTTTTTTAAAAAAAAATTTTAATTTTATTAAAAAATTCCCAGAGGAAAAAAAAATTGTAAAAGAATTTAGATTTTTTAAACGAAATAAAAAAGAAAAAAATTTTTTGAAAAAAGGAGAGAAAAGAAGGAGGAAAAAAAAAAATTTTAAAAAAAAAAAGATAGAAAAAAAAAAAAGAGAAAGTTAAAAATTAAAAGGGGAAAAGGGGAAAAAAAAATTTTTAAATTTTAAAGAGCGTAAATTTTTTTTCGGGTTAAAAATTTAAAAAATTTTACCAAAATTTAAAAAATACTATGTAGTACTTATAGTAAAAAAAATTATAAAAAGGGAAATTTTTTTTAAAAACTTTCGTGATGTCAAAATCTCAAATAAACAAACTCATTTTTGGAAATGGGTCGAACCCCCAAAACCCCCGGGAGAAAAGTAAATTTAGGGGGCTTTTGGTACGTTGTGAATAAAAATTTTCACTTGGGGGGGTTCCCCTTGGGGGGGTACCTTTGTTTTTAAAAACTGGATATTTTACCCCCCTCCGTGGGTAACGTTTTTGGGGGCCCCGCCATGTCCAAAAGGGGGGAGTTCCATTTTCCCCCGGGTTTTTAAACAACTTTTTTTCACATAAAAAATTTTTTTCCCTCCGAACAGTAAGGTGGCATTTTCGGGCCCCCTAGGTGAGGTTAATTGGGGAATGGTACGAAACCGCAAAGGGGGGTAAAAAACTCGTCCGCTATCTATCCCAAATTTGGCGTTAAAATTAAAAAAAAAATCAATTTTTTAAAAAAGATTATGTAAAAGGTTTGCAAGGGGTTTAAAAAAATTTTTTTAAAAAATTTTCTAAAACCCCCCCAACCCGGGGGGGGTATGTCCCATATATTTCTCTTATATAAAAATCAAAATTTTGCGTGGCTGATGTTTTTAGGTTTTTTGGTATTTTTTAGGGGGGGTCTGTTTTCAAATTTCCCCCAAACCCCAAAAAAAAATTTTCGAAAAATTTTTATAAATCAACCCCCCCCAAAACCCCCTTTTGCTTTGCCGAAAAAATTATAAAAAATTCAAAAAGGGGTGGGCCAAACAGTACGGCCCCCCCTTATTAATTTGAAAAAATTTTGTCCCCCCGGAGTATTTAGCAAAAAATAGTCAATTTAAAAAAAAATTTTTTCCACTTATTTGTGAAGTTTTTTTTTCATTTCAAACTTAGAGGTTAGAAATTTTTTTAAAAAAAGGGTTTTAAAATGCTTTTTTTTAAAAAAAATTTAAATATTTTTTTGTAAGAAAATAAAAAATTGGAAGTTGTTATTTTCAATTAAGATTCGGGAGCGATTTGAAAATTGTAAATCCATTTGAACCCCCTTTTTTTGAATAGAAAAAAAAAAAAAAATACTTCCCTTTTAAAATTGGAAATTTTCCCAAGTCATCTTTAGGCTGTAAAATTTTTTAAAAAAAAAATGATATTTTAAAGGGAAAAATCTTTAAAAAAAAGATAATGGATTTATATTTGCGAAAGTAAAAAAAGAAAAAAATTTCTTTCAATAGCGAAGTAAAAATTTTTTTAAAAAAATTTTTTGGGAAGCCTTTTTATATCGATATTCATTATTCAAGTGCTTTTTGTGTAAAAATAAAGCTTTATAAACTGGGGGGGGAAAAAATTTAAAAACTTATGGAGCTTTTTAAAAAAAAGAAGAAAATTTTTAAGTAGGTATTTGGAAATAAAATAAAAAGCTATAGAAAAGAAACCTATTTCTGGGGATCGGATATTCTTCTTTCGCGTTTTCTTTCCCTAATATAGGAAAATTTTTTTTTGAAAAAATTA
>JAMCCL010000927.1:0-12466 GCA_024516035.1 Bactericera cockerelli | reverse complement strand
TGAATTTTTTCCCACATAAATAATACAGAAAAAACGGGCGGGGCGGGTACAAGTTTGGAACATTTTTTTCGACTTTAGCAAAATGCTAAAAGGCAAAGAAAACAAAACTCACTAAACTATGACTTGGGTACTTACATACTGTTCTGTTTAGAGACCATCCTATTTGGCGTAGCGTAGCTTTGGACCAATATACTACATATAAAGGTCGCGCAATGTTCGGTTAAGGTCAAGTTGTGACCAGTGACAAAAGTTTGGGAGCCGCTGTAATCTAACCACTCTGTGGTGTCTCAAAGGAACTTTCTTCCTGAGAGGAAAATTTAGATTTTTAGACGTTTCCAATCTTAATTCTTTGAAAATTCTAATTCAGTTCAGGCAGACAGCGAGCGAACAGTGGTGTGGCTACTGTCAGAATCTCAATTGAAATCCACTAGGAGGGCAGGAAAATAACAATATTCAATAATAAATTGTTAATACTTTATTTATAGGTACATCCTTATCGAATAAAGTGTTTTAGTTTAATTGGTATCATAGCAGATTTCAAAACAGAAGGTTAGGCAGGGTTCGAGTCCTAGTTGTGTCGAAAAAAATGGGAATAAAGCCATTGGACTTGATTGAATTGTGATCCCACGAAGGGGACATAGGAACTCTCTCTTCACATTCATGTTGAGTTCAAAATCGTAAGTTGTTGCTTCCCTTGACATAGTACTGAGTAGTTGTATGTACAACATTACTACATATTCGCATACATATATATTTACTGAAACTCAAGGCTCCGTCAAAGTTCGTGCTAGGCCACTGCTGACTGGCTGTATGTTCATGCATAAATTTGATGTTTTCTTTTGCAGATTATCATACGAGTAAGAGCAGAGAAGTGTACCTACATACTCGTAATATGTTCTGTAGCGCTCATATATTTAATATTAAAGGTGGATATTATCATACGCCAAGTTCAAAAGGCCTCGTATTAAGATTGGATCAAAAAACAAAGTGAGGACGTGAGGATTTATAACCTGAAGCTTTATAGTACAAGGCTTTACACAATGGAATACAAAACGTTGCTAAAAATATTATTACTTTATTATATCAGTCTAACTATTAAATTTAAATGAATTATCCATAGCACCGAGTACATCACGCAGAAACACAAACAGTACAGAATCATTCATCATGTTTAAAAAAGAATAGGACTTAATCGGGCAGTATAAATAAGGCGATATTATCATTATCATCATGTAAAATAATGTGCTTCTTTAGATGCCCTGATAGCGAGAAATTACAGATATGAAACCAATACCACAGAAAACGGAACTTACAATAAATTTATTCATGATCTTTAATCTGATTAGAATTAACATCTAAAATTGAAAAGTTTCTCTATCAATTTTACAGCTCAACCCACAAACCAAATGAAGAGAGCTAGCCCACTCCGTCCAAACTTAATTGACAATCCATTAACTCCATTGTTCCAACTTCTCTTCCCCAGACATCACCCATACATCATACACGTAAAACTGTCCGTTATTTTTTATGGATGAGTTGGAAACAAAATATTTCTGCATGAGATAAAGTTTATGTTGTTTTCCGGTGGAACAATGTGCCGGCATGTTTGGAGTCAGATCAGTCAGATCGCAGCACACGACCCAGCAGTACATAACAGTTAAAATATGGAAAGCGGAATATTCGGATCAGCACATTCTGATTTAGATAATATACAATTACAACTGCATTTTCTTCAGTATTATCTCCCATTAACAAGATTCCTTTCAGACTTGTGATTTTCTGTTTGTACGTTCAGAGATATCACACTCAAATCAATTAGTTGCCGATTTCATAAACTATCATCAAATTCTCTGTGTTAATGAAATGAGTAGCAAAGGATGGAAAGACCAAAGTGTGACTTTAAAGACTTTTTTCCAGCTGTTATCAAGTTGAAAAAGCATGCATTCCACTCAAATTGAAAGTTGGTAAGGCGTTGAAAAGCGTATTATGTTGTTGGAGAGGCTTACTTGTTTTGTTTTTGAATTCAACTTCTCTTTGAACTGCTAAGGCCATAATATCAAGACGGGGGTTTTACCCTTCATTTGCTGAAAACTTACCAACGAGCTACCCACATTAACCTCACCCAGCCTGGGTTAGGCTGTAAATAGGGGGTTCGAATTGTCACCCGTCCCTAACCTCGCTGGACGTTGCTTAACGTCAGTGACAGAACAAGAACTGTTGTATTCAACGTTCCATCGACGACGCTGGCTTGGCCTTACTAACTTGTGGATTCAGGAGTGTTCTCTTTTTTAAGACAATGGTTCGAACCGTTCCAAGATATGTATGTATAAATTACTGCAAAATACATGTTTCATATTTTCGATATATTTATACAAATATAGAAAAAATACAATTTAAATATTCAAACAGTTCTTTGCTGTGGTCTGGTGAATATTTTGAATGCTAAAACATCTAGATCACATCGACCTAGAACATGATGAACATACGAAATGCTTGTCCAGGATATATGATGTGTATACTGAGATGTTTCTAATAACTGTACATAATATTGAATACATTATTTCAAATCAAAACACGCAACATGGCCAATGTAAACAGGAGCATAATTAGTATTGATGTGCATGTAGGTATATTTATGTGTTTAATGTCCATATTGTCCATGGGTGTACCGTAAGGATGTGATCATAATATGTAGGTGAATAATCCATTAAAGTAGGTACATACATAGTCCTGCAAGTACTGCATACTGCATTGAACCCAACAGGGTATTCAAAAGGAAAAATGGGAAAATCCAAAAAATTATTTATGCACTAAGGCAGTGGTTCCCAACAATCCCAACCTTTGTAGTTATACTATCAAACTCTTCTCTTGTGCCACACCTTGTCGATCCTGGCACAGCTTCAGTAGCTCGATCCATAACTTGTAACCTGGAGGTCGCTAGTTCAAGTCCAAGCATCGGTAGAATTAAAAAAAAACGAACACAATACTTCCGATTTCTAATATTAGAAATTTCTCGGAAGTAATTCGGAGGTTTGAGTAATTTCAACATCACCGATGTAACAAACATGTAGCACCGATGTAACAATATGTTTGGTACCACTTGCAAGAGCTGAGCAATCCTCGACCCTGCCGGTCATACTAAAGATAAGGAACCAACCTATACTAGCTCATGTATCATGCCTTGCTGAACATGAGACACGGTAACTGAACAATACTTGGCCATTACCACCAGTAGCATGCATGATAATTACCTATTAGCGGCTATTAGAACCAGAAGTACAAAGACCCCAACTATTCAATCAAGATCATAATTATGTTACTGATTGATATTGTAGAAGAAGAAAAAAACACTCTCTGATCTGATAGGAAACTTAAAAAATTCAAGGTAGGTATGCAAATTGGCAAAATTAATGTTGGCGATTTGGTAAATACCAACCAATAATATTACCGAACCACTTTTCATCACCAAAATGTTAAAGCAGAATATACGATTTATGAAGTCATGAATAGTATGACAGATATCTACCTACGAGTATCTACTACACACTTCATTTCTACTTTACCGATCATGTAGCTGACTTTCTGCAGCTGCAAAAACCGTTTGAAAAAAAAACTATAGAGTAATTTACTACGTGAAGCAAAATCATTGATTTATATCGTGACATAACACGAGACATGATTGAACCTTTACGGATTGACTGATGCATTGTGAAAGGTTATGCAGTCAAGGAGTGGATGATCTATAACTCACAGCTGTCCTGATTCCTGGTCCTGGATTAGAGTAAGCCGGAGCAGCGCAGATATTGCATCGCCGATTGCCAATATTCACCAGGTCATTGCTGTCAGTTTAGACTAGACTAGACTTGAGAGAGAGATCAGCTTTTTAGTTTGTGGAAATACTGAGAGAGTTATTTTCTGACTTTTACTAGTTTTAAATGTACCGAAAATGGAGGGTGTCAAATAATAGAGGGTGAGTTTTCGTTATTACTTTGAAACAAATCGGACTTGGAGGGAGTTTGAAGAAAATAGAAGAAAATGTTACAACCGATCAAACTGTACGCTGCGCCGCCGCCGCGCCGATTCCCAACAGTTTTATGTAGTTGGGTCGTCAAAGTAATTACGAAAATAATATAATAAGTCGGTGGAAGTAAGTTTTGAAAGCGCAAACAATGTACTTCATTCAGAGCTTCCGATTCGTTGATTAACTGAGGCCAAATCAAACCGTTATTATTTTCGAAACAACTGATAAACTCTAAAGTATCTTGCAAATTATCAAGACTTCCTCTTAGTGAGTTGTGTGGTTCAGCTCAGCTGATCAACTTTTTTATAATTGCAAAACCAGTTTCTCAGACCATGTGTGTAAACATATTAGGGTTTCTCAAAAGTTGGAACTGTATTTGAGGCTTCAAATATGTATTACTGTAGTTCGATATTTAGAACTTTTGATCATTGGAATTAATGCTAAAATCAATGAAGAAATTGCAGAACCCATGTGAATGTCAGATAATATGGACCCAGGCGCAAAAACCTACATATTCAGTAAGAGACAATGTGGTACAATTTAAACGTAACTTTTTTACACACATATTTCAAATAATAAAAAATATTTATGTAGCCCTGATACTGATACATTAGGAACTTTCAGTCGGGTCATTGGAGTCTTACTGAAGTCACACCCTGTTAGAGCTTATCAGATGAATTTCTAATTCGTATTAAAGCACTGGGCCTGTAGTTCTCTACTTAATAGTGTCATTGGGTGAGATTATAATCTTGAAATATTATATTCTCCAGGAAAAGAGACACTGGGCTAGTTGACTAGATTCGGGAAAGGTTAGCAGGGCTACCAGTTTACAAGGGGGAACACTGGCTAAATTCGCTGAGGTGTTTACTTTCCATGCAAGGTCAATGGGGAGTAGGGTTACTCTAACTTAATGAAAGATGTGCTAGACTAGAAAGTAGAAAGTTATTTCACATCTGCATACGAGCTCTATTAGGACACTTCATCGACGCGCAGGTTTTTGCCTGTTGATAAAAAGTGAAGCCCCCTTTTGGAATTTAGAAAAATCCTTTCTTCTTCTTATTATACAAGAGAAACATGGTTGAATCCAGTCGCGGCCGATAGCTGCGAAACTGCAGCTCCCCATACGAAAAAGAAAAAGAGATGATTTACTCAAGTCCTATACCTCGTACACAGTGAAAATCATCACACAATACATTTCTAGTAGTTAATGCATAATTATTTTGATTGGCATGGTAAACAAACTCAAACTCTTTGTTTGATACTGAAAAAGCTACTCAATAAATCCTATTTTAATCTGGTTTATGTGGCAGCACCCCCAAAACATTTTCCCATGCCTGGTTGAATCTATACTTATAAATACAAATCATTAATAATTGTATCTTATAAATGCAAATCACTAATATAATTGTATTATTATTATTATCTCTGTTTTCCACACATTTTACCGTGGTTATGATGGAAAGCACCACCGAGTGCACACCGTGCACCTGGGGTGGTACTTCTTTATCCTTTGTTTTAGAGTACCTTACGTACAATATGGGCAGTGCTCAACACAACAGATTTTTGCAATGCTAGCAGATTATGTTTTCCCGGGATCTGCTCTAATGCTTCACAAGTTTTTTTTGATATCAGTCCTGTTGCACCTATTACAACTGGTATAATTCTTGTCTTCATGTTCCATAATCTTTGTGTTTCTATTAGAAGGTCTTTGTACTTTAAATGTTTTTCAGCTTCTTTTTGAGTAATATTGTAGTCAGATGGAATGGCTACATCTATCAGTAAGCATATTCTATGTCTTTTATCTTTGATTATAATATCTGGCTTATTTGCTTTAATCGTTCTATCAGTTTGTACTTGAGTGTCCCAAATTATTGTTATATCTTGGGTGTCTATGACTGGATCCGGGTTGTGTTGGTACCACTTTTCTTTTACTTCAATATTAAATTCTTTACAGATATTCCAGTGCAGGTGTGATGCAACTTGGTTATGACGATCTAGATACGCCTTCTTTGCCAGTATTGGGCACCCCGAAACTATATGATGTATTGTTTCCTGATGTATCCGGCAAAGTCTACAATTTGGGTCTTTACCAGATTTCATTATTTTTACTTTCATATAGTTTGTGGCTATAGCTTGCTCCTGGCAAGCTGTTATGAGGGCTTCTGTTTCAGCTTTCAGGTTGGCGTATCTGAGCCAGCTCCATGATAGGTTTTCACTTATTGTTTCTTTCTTAGATTCTTTTGCAATCTGTCCATGCATTGATTTTTCTATCCATTTTTGTTTTGTTTCATGTTTAATTTTCTGTTTTATGCTTTCTTTAATCGTTTTAATACTTTTAGTTTCAGATTTGCTTCTTTCTTGATTATTTTGATGTGTTTTACTAGATTCGCTTTGTTTGTGTCCTTGTCTGTAAATCATTCCTAAATATTTTTCTTCTTTCTTGATTTCCAGGTAGTGCTTCAATCCTTGTGTTGCAATGGTGTAACTTGCTTCAATACTTATCATTCCTCGTCCGCCGTCTTTTCTGGGAATGTAAAGGCGATCAACGTCGGCTCTAGGATGTAGGGCGCCATGCATAGTGAGCAGTTTTCGAGTTTGGCGATCCATTTTTTTTATTTCTGCCACTGTCCATTTTATTACTCCAAAACTATATTGCACTACAGGTACTGCTAATGATGTTATAGCGGATATTTTGTTTTTGGAGTTCAATTTAGTTTTTAGCACTCCTCTGATTCTTCTGAGGTACTCCTTTTTTAGTTTCTTTTTCATATTTTTCTGCTGTATCCCATCGTGCTCCTCGACGCCCAGATATTTGTACACTTCATGTTGTTCTAGTGCTCTTATTGATGTATTATCTCTCAGGTTTATGTTTTCGCTTTTCTCAAGTTTACCTTTGTTGAATGTTGTTTTTGCGCATTTTTCAAGACCAAATTCCATCTGAATATCATCACTAAATTCTTTGACTAGTCTGAGTTGTTCTGCAAGCTCTTTGTCATCTTTTGCTATAAGCTTGAGATCATCAACATACAATAGGTGATTTATTTTTTTACTCTCATTCTTGCAGCGATATCCAGTTTCAGATCTGTTCATGATGAAACTCAGAGGGAACAGGGCCATACAGAACATCAAGGGTGATAGAGAATCTCCTTGGTAAATTCCATTTTTTATTTTTAAGTCTTCGATTGTTTGGGTCGATGTTTCTGTTTTTAGGTTGAGGTCTGTTGTCCACATGTTCATTGTTTTTCCTATGAATTCCATTATTGTTGGTGATATTCTGTGTATGTTTAGTGTTTCTAGGAGCCAGCTATGAGGTACTTTGTCGAACGCCTTTTTGTAATCTATCCACGCTATTGAGAGACTTTTTTTATTGTTCTTGCAGTCTTTGTGAATAAATTGGCTGGTTAAAAGATGGTCCTTGCATCCATACGATTCTTTTACGCATCCCTTTTGCTCTTTGGGGAAGAGATTGTTCTGCTCAAGGTGGAGATAGATTCTTTCAGATATTATTTTTGTCAAAATCTTGTACGTGTTGTTTAAGCAGGTGATTGGTCGATAGTTGCTGGCTATGTCAGTTCTGTCATTTTTAGGTAGAAGGTGTGTTTTACCTTTAGATAGCCATTCAGGTATATTCATATTTTTATTAATTATGCTATTGTACGCATTTGCCAGATTTTGATGGGCTGCTTCTAATTTTTTAAGCCAGAAATTTGGTATTCCATCAGTACCTGGGGCCTTCCAATTTGCTGTTGTGTTTAGGGCTACTTTAATTTCTTTTTCCGTGATGTCTTCCCAGGTCATTCTTTCTATTCGTGCTGTTTCTTCATAAGCCTCCTGTATCCATTCTGCTTGTTTATTATGTGTGGTGTTTTCACCCCATAAGTTTTTCCAGTATTCTTGAATCTCTTCTCTTGGTGGTGGGTCTTTACTTACATGCATTTTGCCGAGTATTGTTTTATAAAATCTAGCAGTATTTTCAGTAAACTGTTTGTTTTGATGGTATTGTGTTGCTCTTTCAGTGTATCTCTTTACTCTATATGTTTTTGCTGTCACTTGTTGTTTTAGTTTTTCCGTGACTTGGTCATGCTCTTTTTTATTTTTGATGTGGTATTTTTTATAAAGCATAGCTTTTATCTCTGTCATTGCTTTACTGAGATTAGGTTCCAGTGACTCTTTCAGATGTGAAAGATCTTTCCTTAATTCCTTTATTTGTTTTTGGATTCTTTTTTTCCATGGGGGGTCATCAGTTTGTCTCGGCTTTTGGGATTTTTTAATTATTGGCAAAACTTTGTCTTGTATGGCGCTAGCTGTAGCATATATTAACTTATTGATATTTGTGAGGGATTTATACTCTGTCGGGTTTTCTAAGTTGAATTGTTTAATTGCGCAGTTGCCAAGTTTAATTAGAGCTTTAGTCTTCTCATTGCTGTTTATTTTCCTTAAGGGTGTTCTTAGTATTTTATTTTCATTTGTTGCGTCTTCTTTCATTTTGTCTTTTATATCAGACATAAGCTGCGGTAATTGTTCATTATTGGTGATATCGTTTGTTTCTGTTATAGTAAAACTTTCTTCGCTTTTAGAGGTATTTATCATCATGTTCGGTGTATTTTTCTGAGGTGTTTTAGATAAGTTAATATGGTTTGTTCTGTTGGGTTCACTTTCATTTAGTGTGCTATTAATGTTTTCCATCTCTTGATTAATTTGTCTTTTAGCAGCTTCTGCAATTTTTTCAATTTGAGCCGAGCTCAGTTTATTCTGGTTGAGAATAAATCTTCTTTGATTTGCAAGTGTGTTTGGGTTCAGCTTTCGGTTGGTGTTGGGATTTCTCTGTATCCATAGCTTATAAGTTTCTTTGACATTGGCTGTGCCCGTTTTCTCTATTACATATTGGTGGCAAAATATTATTTCTTCATATTCTGTTTTTGTCCATTTTAGTCGTGTTTGTTTTATTCTCTGTTGTAAGTTTTTTTGTGTCATCTGTGTTTCAGTGTTATTCCTTTCTGTTGTGTCTACTTGGTATATTTTCTCTTTTGTTTCAACAGGAAGTGATTCTATTGGTTTCAATAAATCGAAGTGGCCTTTTTCTATGTTTCCTGTCAAGAGCATATACATGTTTACTAGGTGTTCGTTCTTGGATATTACTGTAGGTACTTTATTTGTGTGGACTTGTTCACCTCCGGGATTCGGTTCATCGGCAAATACATTGATATTAATTTTGTGTATTTCAGACAAGGCTAGTAATTCAACACTGGTTCCATACGTTTTTATCTTGATTCATTTGGTAACAATAGTTTCGGACTTCTTTTAGTTCTGGGTTTGTGATGACTAAGTGTTCTTTTAAGTCTATCCAATGCCGTCTTACATAAGAAACGGCTTCTCTCCTTACTTTTTCGTGTTCTTCTTCGGTCTTATAAAGAAATAAGCTGACTGATCTAAAAAGGCAGTTGCCATCACCTTTCACTTTGTGTCGCTGGAAGGACTTCATGTTATCAGTTGGTGATGTTGAATTGTGTTGAGCACTGGGTATGGTGTGAGGATTTCGCTGGATGACGACCTGAGGCACCTCAAGCCCCCTGCCGGACGCGACACCAGGTGTTGCCACTCTAGCGTCGTTTACGTCGTTTGGACTTTCCGAGGCTTTATAACTCCCCTGTATATTTTTTTTCATTTCTACACAGTGCTAGATTTTGTTCCACGACGGATATTTTATTTCTCCGCTGCCTTCTCGTTAGAGGAGGGCATCCCCCGTCGCAGGGGGCCGCACCTGTAGAGGATCTGTCAAACCCCTACAGGCTATTGGCATTTCAGACTACCTGCCAGAGTCTTAATTTCAGCAGTCCTTCTAGGGTATAGACGCTGACCAGAGAGCCGCCCATTCTGGGTACAGACGCTCCCTGGATTTTCCTACTCAGCCATACCACTGGGGTACAGACAGACGCTGAGCAGGCGCAGTCAATGTTCATGGAGAATCAGTTTATCTCCACTAGTTCCTGGGACGTTACTGATGAAAGTAACCATCCAGGTATCAACCACTTGCTCGGGCCCTGGGGTCGCCACTCCCCAATGACTGATGAATCAGACATCCCTGGGGTCTCACAGGAATCGTCTACATGAGACTTTCCACCTGTGAGGGCTGATTGCAGGTGTTTCCACCTGGGCGATGGGATCGCCCACCCCTACGCCATGTATTATTATTATTATTATTATTATTATTATTATTATACAACGCTTTATTTAGGTATAAATGGACATTATGTACATACAAATAATTAATTTAACAATGAAAAAAACACTGCCAATTATGGACACAATACTTCCTCGTGATTGCTTCACATTGTAAACACGTGCCAATTTTGAGATTTTATAGAAAATTACTTGTATCTCCAAAACGACTCAACCGATTTTCTTCAATTTTTTTTTATACGGTAGAATATCGTTTTTTCTACAATCTGAATTCCACAAAAAATTCTGTATCGGCAAGTCGTGGTCCTTATTTTTTTACTTTTTTGTCCAAAATTTCGGATTTTCTTAAATATCAGAGTCAAAATATAATTAATTTAAAAATAAATATAAATAACCTATGTCAAACAATAATATGCATATTCTTACAAAATTTCATCGAAATCGGGTGTACCGTTCACGAGATATAAGCGTTTAAGTAAAAAGTTAGTGGTCAGGCGCATGGTCTCTTTCACCCAGAATCGCTGGTATGAATTCGATGAATTTAAAATGGGACCATCTACAGAATGTCTCCTAGATGTGTGCAAAATTTCATCAAAATCGGTCGAGTAGTTTCCGAGATTTGCGCGTTACAAGGAATCGTTTTAACAGACAGACAGACCGACAGACCGACAGACGGACACAAAACCAAATTTACTCAGTAGGTTATGAAACGTCCAGAAATATGAAAAAAAATTGAAATCGGAGCAAAAAAATATTTTTTTTTACAAAAACGAACACAATACTTCCGATTTCTAATATTAGAAATTTCTCGGAAGTAAAATGGAAACAATATATACAATGAAAACGAAAAAGAATAGAAAATATATAAAAACATAAGTCCTAACTAAAGGGCGGGGTTATTGCCTATGGCAATCTCTTCCACCCAACCCTTAATTAAATGTATAAGTACTGAGCTTTGTCTTAATTAAAGTTTCGATTACTACTCAAGAATAAATGGTACCAGGTAACTGAATCTTCGAACAAGAAAATGAGAAGACCATTATAATTTTTAATGAAGGTAAGGTACGTAACCGATATTAATTTGTGACCTATTACTTCAAGAATAGATAGGATACATAAATATGATACGCAAATGTCACACAGCCAAATTTCAATGAACAATACATTATAACTTGTGCTGATGTGGGATGAGAAGCTTTTTCATTTGATCATAGAAACAGATAGATAACTATTTTGACACTACTAATACCAAAGAACTGGTGTGTATGTCCAATTGTCCATAGATCAAACTGTTAGCGTAATGGGACTTCCTGTCTCGAGCCGACAGTCTAAATAAAGCACTACTATACACTATACTATACTATAGATATTGACATGCACCACTCTCTATATCTATAAAAGAAAGCTGTCTGTATGTATGTGTGTATGTGTGTATGTGTGTATGTGTGTATGTGTGTATGTATGTTCTTTATACAAATCCACACCGTTTGACCGAGAAACCTGAAATTTTGCACATAGGTCCGCTTGGATCAGGAAATTCTTCTAGGCTAGATTATATCTCCCTGAGGTTAAGCTACAATGAGTAAGGATGAAAATGGATGGGTGACGCAAAAAAAATCACATTTTTTGACATAAATGACATTTTTTCTCGAAATTTGTCGCGACGACCTATCAACTCAAAGCGAGAAAGTTTTAGGCAAGGGTTTGAGCTTTCAATTGACATATCGATCGCGAATTTCTGATGAGCCGTTCTTGAGCTACGCCGGGTAAGATAAAAAAATGGATGGGTAACATGTTAAATATTCACGTTTTTTGACCTAAATGACATTTTTTCTCGAAATTTGAAGTGACTATCAATTCAGAGCGAGAAAGTTTTAGGCAAGGGTTTAGGCTTTCATTTGACATATTGATCGCGAAATTCTGATGAGCCATTCTTGAGCTACGCCGGGGAAGACCAGCAAATAGATGGGCGACAAAAAATATTCAGGTTTTTTTTCAAACCTAAATGACATTGTGTGTGTGTGTGTGTGTGTGTGGTGTGCGTGTGGTGTGGTGTGCGTGTGGGGTGTGCGTGTGTGTGTGTGGTGTGTGTGTTGTGTGTGTGTGTGTGGTGTGTGTTGTGTGTGGTGTGTGTGTGTGTGTGCGTGTGTGTGTGTGCGTGTGTGTGTGGTGTGTGTGTGTGTGTGGGTGTGTGTGGGGGGTGTGTGTGTGTGTGTGGGTGGTGTGTGTGTGTGTGGTGTGTGTGTGGGTGGTGTGTGTGTGTGG
>JAMCCL010000926.1:0-12478 GCA_024516035.1 Bactericera cockerelli | reverse complement strand
ACAAATAGTCAAACCGAAAAAAAGCGAAATGGACGACACGAAGGGGGGGGGGCAGATTAAAAGGGATTTGGGGAGGGGGCTGGGGGGTGCGGGGGGGAGTTTTTGGATCAAAGTAAAAGTTTTGCACAAAAAACTAAAGCAATGTAGCAAGGGGGGGAAAGAGTGAGATGGAGGGGTGTTTGTGTGGGGAGAGGAGTGAGACAGAGTGTGTGTGAGTGAGAGAGGACAGAGAGAGAGAGAGGGAGAGAAAAGAAAGAAAGGTGAGACAGAGTGGGAGGGAGAAGTAAAAAGAAAGCTTAAGCAAAAATGAATGTGGCGAGAAGGGTACAAGTATAAAATAAAAATTTTATTACAAAAAAAAGGAAAGGGGAAATAGATAAAAAAGGAGTCAGAGATTAAGAGAAAATAGGAGAGTGGGGAGAAGGCAAGATGAAAGAGGATAATGCAATTTAATTTATTTGTATTGGGAGGGATGTTGGGGAAAAAAGGGGGAAGTTAATAGAGATAAAATAAAAGAGAGAGAGAGGGATATTGTTATGTAATATGTTGGTTCTTATTACTTTTTTTATGGCAGAGGAGATTGTAAGTTTAATTTTTTTATTGTTTGGAAGAGGAGGAAAGAAAAAAAAATTCATTATTACATAAAAATTAAATTAGGAAAGGGGGAGAATATAAGTTCATTTGTCCTGTCCGTGGCTTAATTGTTTTTGATATACTACCCTAGTTAGGTCCTGAGTTTGATTTCCGTTGGGCGACTTTTTGCACGAAATTTGTGTTCCCTCCGAACACGTGAGGCTGTCAATCCGTGAGGCTGGGTGAGGTTTTGGGGTCTCTGGTTTTGATTGAATGGAGGAAATAAAAGGGTTTATTTGGAATTTTTTTTTTTTTTTTTTTTTTTAAAGGCTTTCTTTTTTTATGGCAGGATTCTCCTGAAGTGAGCTCTTCCCCCAAACCCATTTATTTGCGGGCGATAAAGCCAGCAAAGAAGAAGAAAGAAAAAAAAAAAAAAAAAAAAAAAAAAACAATAAAAATAAAAAAATAAAAAATGAAAAAAAAAAAAAAATATAGAGAATATCTTAAAAAAATTTTTGTTTGAATTTTCCGCAACAAAGCTTTAAAACCCGATCTACTTGGCATTCTATCCAAAGGTAAATGTTCCACATCAATGCTCAAATAAAAAGATTGGAGTACCCCAACTTCTGGGGCATGGGGATTTCAATACCTTTATCTTAAACCGAGTAAGTATGCCCTGACTCAAAAAGAACAAAAAAAATTTCACGCAAGTATTGTGGTTTTAGATGTTTTAATACTTTAAAATAACATCAGAGCATGTGTGTCTCTTCTCTTGTCAATTTAAACCTTTTTCAGTTGAGAGAGGATTGTGATGGGTGGTAAAATTTTTCTCAAACCACACAAAACCGCACACAGCTTTTGGGGCCTTTGTAGGCTTTGTCCAATTCCCGCTCAGACTTCCAAAAACCCACATCACAAAAATCAAAGGGGGAAAAAATAAGAGACTCAACCAACCTTTTTTTTTAAATCCTGGGAAAAAAAAAATTTTCCGAAATTAAAAAAACGATACAGACAGAGAAAACTTTCTTCCGCACATCATTGATAGGGTTTTTCCACAAAGCAATTGCAAAAAAAAGGCCCAATTTCTACCTCTTTGAAACAGGTTTATATGTTGTCCAAAAATTATGTCGGTACCCAAAAGATGGAATAGGTAGGCAAAAAATGGTTTGAGCCAAGACAGGTTTTAGACGTAGGATTAGGTTTTAGGAAGAGCCTACTTGCCCAAAAAATTTGGAAAATTTTTCCAAATTTTCGTTCAACTTAAACAGGCACAGCTATTTTTTTCAGGCAAGCAATGAAAAAAAACCTAATGATCTGATAGGTTTTAAATTTCAAGTTTAAAAGACTTGCTGAACCCCCAAAAAATATAGATTCGAACAGTAAACCCCCCGGAACGACCTTCGGTTTTCCCAAAACTGATATTTCTCCACCGAGATACTACCCGGTGTTTTATTCGCTGTCGCGCCCCTTGAAAATAGCTTTCAACCCCTGAGGAGCGGATCGGAGAAATCATCTTCCCCAAGAGTGCCAGCAGCACATCAAAATCCAAGCAGTAAAAACCGCTCATTTTCCGCAACAAAAGGACAGTTATCTTTTTGCACAAGAGCTAAACGGACACCCTCTTTTTCTTTACAAGTGCAGGGGGGCCACTGTTTTCCGTCGAAAGCCGACTGTAGGGGATCAAAAATTTGAAAGTTTCAATGTACGTTGAATTGGAGACATGAAACTTTTTCCCAGTGCTTTGGACAAAACAGGAAGTTTTGCCAAGGACGATAATCGCTGCATAAGAGGGATTTTTAACCTTGTTAAAAGGAATGACTTCAGGGGGTTTCCGCCCGAGGAAAAAACACTCCCAAGTCAGCGATGCATTGAATAAATTTGTGATCAGGTAGAGTGTACAAAGAAGATTTCAACATCATAAAAATTATGTTACATCCCCTTGGCCCTGGTTTTGATGCTCAAATGGCCCACTAACATCCACTCAGTCACCCAACAAAAGAGAATGAGACATCGGAGGGAATCCAAGACTACATTAGAAACAATATCACAAGGACGTTGTTTTTAAAAACAGGACAAGGATTGGGAACCACTGATACAAAAATTCATTTTAAACATTCAGTTCAAAGTCAACAGCGGAGTCGACTTAATTTCCCAATACCCAGATAGTTTAGCTTTCTCCAATGGATTTATTCCCCCCCTGAAAGCCATGGGGAAAAACCTTTTGAGCTCTTCTAAAAATAAATAGTTTGTTTGATTTTTTTGGCATTGTAAACTGCCCCCTCTGTATGCGGCGCGATCTTTTATACTTTGTCCACAGTTTGCCCAAAGCCCATATTTTTTTGATGGGAATTCATCCATGGGGGTTTGGGGGGCGTGTTACACGTTTTTCAACTACTGGACGACATCATCAAATACTTGAAGCAGTGGTGCATTGAAAAAATAATTTTTTATCAACCCACATTTTGATGTTTTAAACAACCCAAACCCCCAATTCAATTTTGTCCATAGTAATCCTATCCAAACTCCTGAATTTCGTACCTAACAATGTGTGCCGGTATTTTGGGACTTTAACAGAGTAGGCCAAGTATAGCAATATGCCGCGAAACCCGGTGAGAACGACTGAAAAAATTTTAAATCTTTCTTTTTAAAAATGTGAGAGTGAGATTATTTTGTGTGGGGGCAAGGTTTCAAAAAAGTGGTGGTTTGGGCTGAAGTAAAAGGGGGAAAAATTTAATTGACACTTCCGTTCAAACGAATTTAAAAATTTTGACGATGGTCCAACATTTTAACATTAAAATCACCCATCACCCCCAGGTTGTTTTAAAAAAGAGAAATGTGATTTGCCAGAAAAAAATCAAAAACCCCAAACATGGGCATCAGGTTTTTAAAAGGCTACGGGGAGAGTTTTTAGCCTTTAAATTTTAAACCTACGGCCTACTCTAAACATGGATTAGGCGAAAGTTCCTACATGGGAAGACCTTGTGCTGAAGGCATGGGGACCCCACCTCCACGCCCCGCGACCGGTCGTGCGGACAAGCCATAACCGGGTAGTCAAAGACGCGCTAAAAGCGCTGGCTTTAAACCCCGACTCAGAAATTTTAAATGGGGGGAAAATCTACACCATATAATATTTCTTATTTCAGGAGATGAGGTTGAACCTTTGCGCATTGAAATGAGCTGCCTTAAAACACTTGGGGAAAGGAAGAAAGTCAGATATCAGTTTATTTTTTTTGCTGGTGAAAATTATTTGAACAGTACTGAGTTTGGTTGAATTGCGAGTTTTGGGTATCATGAGGTCCATATCATATATCCCAGGCACAGATAAAGAGTCGGAAGAACAGGGGGCATCTAAAGTCAGATGGGTTTCCATTAGTCGTACAGAATTTTCCCCCCGTGAATTACCATTATTATATCATTCGCACGCAAAGAGTCGTACTCGTCAGTGATCTAGAAAAAACTTACTTTCTCGTGTGGCTTACTTTTACGGTGGTTTCTAGCTACAGAGTTCGTATTAGAATTCGGTTTCCTAGACAGAACATTTTTACCGTACCTATTTTGGAGAAATTAACATAAGGTTGGTTGCAATAATCAGATACATAATCAAAGAATAATTGTTATCATACTGCGGATAAATAGATTATTTATACCCATGTTCGAGTGGGTGATAATTATTATAATTATAAAAAATTATCATAAGAGCCGTCCAGGTAAAAATTGGAACCAAAATCCTCCTCTTCCTACCGTCTGATATTTTGAAGTAAAGTCAGACCTGCGTGGATATTTAGAATTTTTAAAAAGTTTTCCCCAAATCTTTTTTTCTATTATTTCTATCTATTTAATTTTAGGTTTTTATTTGTGCTGATTTTCGACCATGGATGTACTTCTTCGGTTCTCCAGGATTGCAGGATTCAAGGCCATCTGTCTTTGTATCAAGTAAAGTTTGCTTAAGGAGTTCGCAAATCTTGTCTTTCCCAGGTTTGGTCAGGTGAGACCATCAATGAAGAGCTTCTTGACTCAGAACTGGTTCTGGATCTATGATTTGACATCTTTTGAAAAAAAGTAGCTCACAATTTTTTGATTTAAGTGTGAAATGTGAGAGTTGAGACGGTGAGAACCACGTCTCAGCGGGATTAGAACAACACCAATCCTGCAAGTGTTGTACTTTGTCAAGATTTTCTCAAAAGTACTTTTAATTTCATTCCAAGAAGTCTTGCAGACATCATTGGCCCCAGCGAAAAAAGTTAAAAAAAATCACCTGGAGAGGGGGTGAATTTTCTTTCTGCCGGGGAGGTCCGGAACCTCCCCCAAGTGTAGAACCTCCTCTGAACACGCATTGAATTTTTACATGTTGGAGGGGACCTTGGAAATGAGGATTTCTGGAGTAGACGAACGTGACTATCTCCTACAATAGTGATCTTGGCTGCGAACTACTGTTCTGATATCTGTCTTGGTAGGATTAGCTTTCGCAATTGCGCGTTATCGAGGGGGACGGTTTTGGATTTAGAAGGCTCTTTTGTACTTTCCTGAACACTCAATGCTGCTCTAAAGTTTGACAGTATGAGTAAACTGGAAACAAGTCTCTTATGTTCCTCCCAGTTCATCTTGCAGATCATGCTTCTTTTCATTAACAAGTCCCGAAGCGCTCATCTCATCAATCTTAGTTTTCATGTAATCAAAGATTTTCTCCTTTCTCCCATATTTTCTTTTCCCTTTTTCCCCTATTTTATCGATGAGCGAGTTTTTTCAGCCCATACAATTCCTCAAACCTTATTTTATAAGTACATGTACAAGGGGGGTGAAGAGGAGCTAGAGTACTTGAACTTGAAAGGGATCAATATTTATGTGTGAGGGCTGTTTACTATCTGTACTCGTAGATTTGGATGTAGGTAATGTAGAGTATTTTCATGATTGCTCTTTAATGAGCTATGGGAGGCGTCTTGTGGAGAGGTGGCTCTTCCAGATTTGTTTCGTTTAGTGCTGGACAACTACTACCACGGGAGTATCCGGATGTTTTTTACCTGTTTTTCATTTTTATTCAAATTTGACTGGGTCGAATTCTCAGGCGTGGGGGAGTGTTTTTCTGAGCATCATGTGATCTGAAATGTTAGCAGTAACCGATTTTGAATCGCTTTGTCATAGGTTAGAGAAGAAGTATTTGCGGTAGAAAAGGAGTAGCTTTCTTTAAACCCTTTTCATTAGCTTTGACCCGTGGAGATCTATGTCCTGAGTGTTTAGAGAGTTCACTTAGTATTGATAGAGACACTTTGTCAACTCTTACTCTAGCTAAACAGCTTTTCTCGGTACATTTGTAAAGTATGCTCCCATCTTTTTTGAGAGTAACAACAAACATACTGATTACCATTATAGGGGTAGAGGTTCATATTTGTCTTTAGATTTAGCAGTTCTAGATTTAGGTTTTTTCCTCTTCATTATTTTTTTAGACAAATCTGCGATGTTTTCTTTAGATATAGTCTTGGATCTGACTTGTTAAGACCCCCCTTGTTTCCAAACCAAAAACATGTGAATTTAAATGAGGTTATAAAAATAACGCAATAATTCGTTATGGAAACAGCTGTTTGGGTCATTCAAAATTCAAAATTTGAGAGATTCAGTAATTGGCTGTAGATAGCGCCACAAAATGGAATAAATAATGTAAACAGAAAGTTCACTCCACACTTACGCACAGCAGGAAAAGTGATTTAGAGATGTTGATTGATGGGAACTAACCTCAAAATTTCCTTGTTGCTGACGTTCATCCCGTAGAGTTGCACGCACAATTCCACTTATTTAAGCACAAATTCCCGTATAAGAAACATGCTCGTCACGAATTTACATAAAGGAACAGCCAAATAGTATCTAACAAAAGTTGACAACTGTAAACAAATTATAATAAATTATTCTAGCACGAAAAAATTGAAGAGCCCAAAAATTATTGCGTCTACTATTTAAGACCTGGTCACAACCTGGAATGAGGGTAAAAGCCTCGTCCTGATTATTTTTAAATGAAACGTTAAAACCATATAGAATCAATGGACATGAAAACATTGGACGGGGCGTTCATGTAATCCTCTCACAACCGTGATTTAGGTATCTCAAGAACAGGGAAATATTATATCATCAATTCATTAGTTCAAAAATTACTTATTTCATAGTATGGGAGGGAGAGAGAGAGAAAAGAGAGAGGAGAGAGAAAAGAGAGAGAAAGAGAGAGAAAGAGAGAGAGAGAAAGAGAGAGAGAAAGAGAAAGAGAGAGAGGTCAATATACCCGAGAAAGCACAAGACAGCGAGTGAAGAATTTCAAGAATTCGTAGGTAATACAATGCATGGAGGAAACAGAAACATTGAGAAACTTGAGGTGGATGAAGGCGAAATAGAAGGAGACTCAATTTTAGGTGGAAAAGATAAAGTAGAGGAGGATTTGAGCGAGAAGAGACGCTCAAGATTAGGTGAGAATTACAGTAGAGGAGGATTTGAGAGATTAGGGAGGCCCAATTTCAGAAGAAGAGATAAAGTTGAGAAGAATTTGAGAGAGAATTGTTGGAAGAGCGAGATCCAAATTTAGGTGGAGAGATAAAGTACAGGAGGATTTGAGAGAGAAGGGAGGCCCAAGGGTGAGAAGAGGAAGAACAAGACAACATCAAAACAACGTCGACCCATAGAGTAGGTTTTGGAAAAGTAAGAGAGAAAGAAAAAGAGTTTGATGGTGGGTAATGTACAGGAGACTTTTTTGAAGGGAAAAGAAAAGAGAGAAAGAAAGAGAGAGAGAAAAAACAAACACAAATGCTTCCGATTTCTAATATTAAAAATAGGGAAGTGAATGAAAAAAAAAACTATGTTAAAATTTCCTCCAGCTGATGTTTAAACCCAAAGGACCCCCCCGAGTGAAAAGCCAGGTGCACTTCGTTATCTGGAACAGAGCTGAAAGTAGGTTAAAGCAAAAAATATCAACCCTCGAGCTCTGGAGGGCCGACTTTCTGTTTATTTTACAAACTTTCGAGAGCGATAAATTCAAACATAGAAAGAGTGGGAGAGAAAAAAGAGGTAGACAGATATGGTAAGCAAAAGAGATTAAGAGAAAGATGTGATGTGTAAGAGGCAAAGAAAGGTAAATAGAGAGACAGAGAGAGAGTTAGAAAAAGAGACAAAAAGATACTAAAGTTAGATATGGTGATTGAGAAAAAGAGATAGAATCAGAGAAAGAAATCGAACTTTTAAAAACTGCTATCTTATATTCATGAAATATGAATACAATATAGTGCTCTCAAGGGCCCAAATACATGGAAAAATGTACAAGATGAACTGGTATAAATGGGCAAGAATTGAGTACAAAATCGAAGGTAAGAATGAAATCTGTAGACTTAAAACTAACATCGACCTTTTCCTAGGTTTCTATAATATGAGTCAAATATTGTTAAAGATCAATCAAGGATGTTTCGAACGTATTGGTACAATCACTATGTTTTATAGTGAGTGTCAAAAACGAACCTATGTAGGCTTCAACAAATCGTAGAGAACATACATATAAAAAAAAAACATTATATTTTTTTTTAATTTGAACATAGAATGAATATTAAAAATAAGGGCTGGACCAAAGATACTTTTTTGCGGAACTCCAGAGAAAAAAGATAATAGACCCCTTAGAGAGATAACTTTTTTAACTTAGAAGCAGTTATAATATAGGAACTAAGCAAGGAGGTGTTAAAAACCCTATGGGAATGGTTCATAAAGTAAAAGCAAGTTTTGAACATTATCGAAATCTTTGGCAACTTCAAAGTAGGTAGCATCAACTTGCTTTCGATCGATAATTTGACACGAATAATAAAAAGTTAATAGAGAGAGACAATTTGGGAAAAAGAATAATCCCTCTCTTTCCTAATTGCTAGGAATGAGTGGGATTTGTGAAGAAAGTTGGCCAATATTTTTAATCCGTGCTTAAGCAAATAAGGAAAGTAAAAAAAAAAATACAATACTTTCCTTATTATAGGATAAGGAAAGTAAAAAACAGGTTTTTTGGAGAAAGGTAAAAAGGAGATAAAATTATATTCATATTTTTCCTTCTTGTAGTTTTGTCTCTCTTTTAATAAAACACCTTCTATTTTTAAACTGTTGGTATAGTGGGATTTTCTAGTCTTAGTCGGCACAATAATGTAATAATGTATATGTATTTTAGTTTTTTTTTTTTACAGTTTTTGTGGCTCTCTCCCAAGGAATAATTCTAAGGACACCTTACAAAAGACTTTTACAATAGAGAAATATAAAAATACGATTTCATTAAACAGGATGAAAAGAATGAGGAAAAATTTACCTTTTGCAAACAATGCCAATATTTTATTATTTTAAGTTTTACCGTTGAAATGATGATTTTGTTCTTTAGGGAGCATTGACCCATCCATACAATTAAGGTACTTAGGAAACGATGTAAATCGGGTAATCTGCTCCCGTAGTTTGAATTAATTGTGGCAAATTGATAATTTTGATAATAATAATAATAGTAAATTTATTCGGTTTTCAATAATACTCATTGCTAAAAGTTCCGCTAAGTACATTTGTACTTTTCGGGAGCTTCAATTTTCATATTCTTGTTAATAATTTTTGATTTTCATTTTGATCTTAAATTTCGTTGTTGTTCATTAAAAACTTTTTATTTCTCTTTTCATTTGTTTTCATCCTCAATTTTTTTCGTCTCGTTGGTAATTTGTTTAAAAATTGTTGTTACTTGATGTCCTAAATCATGGTGCGTAGGTGTCTCTTGTCAAAATTTCTTAATGATAGAAGTACTTCAAAATTAAAAGGTACTTGTGCAAGTCTATAAAAAAAGTGAACGTAACAAAATATAAAAAGGAAAAAAGGGATGGAAATGATGGAAAAAAGTAATGAAATAAGATTAAAAACGGAATATCAAATAGAGAAAATAACGAAAAGAGTCTAATTTAGACTGGTATTAATATTCCTTTCAACAAATTCAAGTACTTTAAAATGTACGCACCTCTTCAAGACGACTTGCTGAAATTTAATTTCCTTTCGTTCTTGAGAGCTAGAGAGAGACACTTTGAAGAAGCTCGGATGTTCGTTGGTATATTGAATAATTTACTGTGATCCTAATTCGTCTTAAGTGTAAATTAGAGATGGGATGTAAATGAAAAGTTTCCTCTTTGGAATATTAAGCCCCGCCGCATTTTGCCCACACTCGCAATGGCCGTCACGAGCGCCGAGAAATTTAAATTTAAAACCTCATGCACGACCTGCAGCGACACGTGTGAAAGCAACGTGGAGTTAGGTACTGTGGCATAGGTTTTAACACATAGACGACCGGCATGTTTTTAGTTAGTTGTCCCGTGGGACCGGGGGATGTTTAGGCTATTCACAGGGTACTACATGCGTGTACCACCGGTGGTACACCCGGTTCCATTCCGTACAGACACGCGTGTCCCACCGGTGGTACACCCAGTCGTCTAAGTGTTTTAAAATACTGCCACTTGCCCCCCGGCCCTTGTGACGGCCAGCGAGTGTGGAGCGGAGCTTACTCTGTTACATTTTTGAAGCATGTAGTATATAGAAAACAGCCGAAACCCGACACTTTGTCGCCGCTGGGGTTTTGATTGGGCGGAGTGCTCTTTTTAAAAAAAAGCCTATTTTCCTATCTAAAATTCCTATCTACACCTATGAAAAGGAGACTTTGTGACAAAGTCTCCTTTTCAGAGACTTTGTCACAAATTTTTTTGTAATAGGGTGGGATTTCATAGACGTTTTTGTAATAGCTCTGTGGAACTAAAACTTGATTTTGTGTATTGTTTTGGGAGCCGTCTTCTGAACAGGATTCGTGAGTCTAAGCCGACCATTAGATTTCATCAACTAACCGAGGGTTTTTAAAATAAGAGTTTCCGTCATGAAGGCTGGCCACAGCTCCGTACCGGCACAGAAGTATAATACAGCTACAACCCGGCTTAGATATGACCTCTAGAGTTGTTGTCAAGGTCAAAGTTAAGGGAATGTATCCACTAAGATTAACAATCCTGTGTCATGATTCGAACCTTGGATGGGAAAAAGAATGCTAATCATGACTTAAGATCTCGATTTTGTCCATCGTTTCGGATTCCTGAAAAATTAGAATGAATATTATTGTAAATCGATTTTATAAATTTAGATTTAAATTGATAAGATAAGGTAGATACGCTTGTAATCTTGTTGTGCTTTATTTTTTAATCATCATAGGTTGGTGTCATTGTGAACGATGGTAGCCAGACATGGAGGAATGACTCAGCACTTCTACCACTGTCTTTACAAGGAGGCTAATAATTGACAAGGGCTCCCAGAACCAAACCAATGCTGGTCTACTCTCTGTTTATAGTCCCCCAGCCAGATGTTATTTTTTAATCAAGTAAAATTAGATGAGTTTTAAAATTTTATCGAAATTTCCCCCCAAATCAGAAAGCTGTATACTACGTAGTTGCGTAGGGAGGGATTTGGCCTTTTATTTGATTTTCCTAACCCTACTCACACTGGAGACATTGTCGTACATCGACTTCACGAAATAGTAAAAACCCGATACAAAATACGGACCTTGATTAATCTTATTATCATCATCTTAAGGTAGTCAATTCTCTTTACGTATGAATTTTGTCCCTCGGACTAGCGACTCCTTTGTGGTGCCCCAGTAACGGAGGGTTAATTCAGGACATTTATGAATGTAAAATATAGGAACTGAATTCAACTGATGGATCAATGGACTAGTGACAAGTAGTGCCTGAGTAAAAGAAGGGTTAATCCAGGACATTCATGAATGTAAAATACACGAACTGATAGATCAATAGAAGGAAAAAATTTTAAAATCAACCCCCGCCGTCCTACCTCCCCCCCCCTTTCTCTTTTTCCCCCCCCATTCCTTAATTCCTATCCCTCTCCCTCTCCCATTTCCCAGTCTCTTTCTGATGCAAAACAGAATTACACCGTTTGAATAATTTGTTATCAATTCGACAAATCAGAAAAAAACGGAAAGGAATTTTAACGGAAAAATTTTGCTGATGAGAGAAAGATGCTCTGCGAGGGTTTGCCCTTTGAGGCACATAGAGATTTGTGAAGACAACGTGGCTGAGTAAAAGGACATTCTCCCTTTTCTGTTTATACTGATTAAAATAGAGAGGTTAAATTGATGGCATGGAAAATCAGAATTTTACCTGCTGATGAAAGCAAATAAGCTCGAAACAGCTGTCCCCGTATGTTCTGATATTCATGTACATCTAGTACAACTTCTCACTTTTCTGTTTATACTGATTGTTTGGGAGCTAAACTTTAGTGAAAATCATAAATACTTAATTATTTCTTTATTCAACATGTAAAAAGTGAAAGCATGAATTTAAATTTCAACACTCAGTGTTGCCACGACCTCCCCGAGTGCAACATCGCACGGATGCATTGAAGGGGTTAACCCCCTTTTCTCGCTTTAAAAATTAGGATCCTCGTGATGTTTATTCAGAAGATTTTAAGAACCCCGCTTATCCCCGCGACACGAGTAACCCTTCACTACCCTTAACCTCATTTACTCCCCTTAAAGGTCCTTTCACTTGGCTCTATTTATCCTAAAGCGGGAGCTATTTTTTTTGGGGTCAAAAGTTTGATTCGTTTGTGTTTTTTTGTTACAAAGTCATATTAGAAATCGCAAGTAATGTTAAATTTAATATTTTTAATATGATAAACTAGGATTTTATTCAATTTCACTTAAACCCATTTCCTTAAGACTTCCACACATAATATCGTTTCTGCCATTCCCCATAGGTCATGTTGACCCTCGCAATGAATGGGTGAAACGAAGGGGATTAGGCACCCCCCCCCCCCCCCCGTCTTGCTTCCTTTTCCCCCCCCACAACCCTTTCCTCCCCCCCCACCCCCCCCCCCCCCCCCCCCCCCC
>JAMCCL010000925.1:0-12488 GCA_024516035.1 Bactericera cockerelli | reverse complement strand
TAAAAGTTAATGTTGGATATTGTAAAAAAAATTTTAAAACCTTCCAAACGTAAAGGAAACCTCTCCCCCCATGAAAATGCCGTCCCACCGGGGAAAAAAAGGGTTGTGATTTTTTTGAGTTTGAAAAAAATAGCTTTTACTCTTTGTTGATTATATCTAGTTTTTTTGAAGTAGCTAAACTTATAAATTCCACAAGTGAAAGTTTATTATCTTGAAAAGTTTTTTTCACGCCGGGGGTTACCGCCTTATTAATAAGTGACGAGGACCTCCTTTTACTCTAATGATTTAAATGTTTTACAAATCATGGAATATTAATTTTCAGTGGTTTTCCCTTCTATCCGAAATCAAAGGCTTGGTTGAACAAACAGTAAAACTTTTTTTTAAAAGTACTTTTTGTTTAAATTCAGGAGGGAGGAAATTGATCCATACCTAGCCATGCTTCATCTTAGGAATGCATTCAGTTGGTCAAGAACCACCTCTTCTTTATTAAATGCAGATATTAAGACTAATGTGCTGTTGTAAAAAAAGCTTAAGACAAAAACCTGTCCTTTTAGAAAATAAAAGAAAAAATGCAGAAAAGCGAGTCATATCTAAAAAAGTTATGATAAAGGTTAAAAAACCTTTTTTCCCCGTTTTTTTTTAATGAACCCATGTGGTTTCAAAAGAAACCGGGCACTGTTTGGTTCCCTGCTAAAGTTCCCAAAAGGTCCCTGATCAGCTTAAACCTCTTTTCGAGCATATGAAAACGACTCCACGGGAAAAATTTATGTTTAGAAATAATTGTTTTTAAAGAGTGGGGAAAATTGAAAAATAATTGTAAACCAACTTCCAATAATTCAGGATTCAAAAAGGTCTGATGTGGATTGAATTTTCCTACTCAAAATTTTACAGCTTTATACCCCGGTTTATTTTGTGATTTGAATTGCAAGTACAAACAACAATTTCAGAGATACAACAATTTTTAGCAGATCTGAAGATTAACAGTCTAATATGAGACTACGTTTTCGATTCTTTTAGATCAAATTTTTTCTGCATCTCCTGAAACAGTTATCATTAGTTCTGATAACGAGGGTTTTATTTGAATCTTTTTGTTCTAATTTAGAGACTCATACTTGATCCTACTTGGAAACCCTTTGTATTTTTTTTTAAAGATTTGGTTAAATGAGTTGTTTTTAATTCCTCATTTGGGGGCTTAAAATTTTATGTTTTGAGTTTGTACAATGGGCTTGTCTTATTTCCCTTCTAAAAAAAAAAAAAAAAAAAAAAAAAAAAAAAAAGGAACAGTTAGGTACCTACCTATCTATCTTATATTTTGTATTATGTAGGTATACAAGTTATGAATTTGATTGCCCGCTAGGCCGACCCCCTCATGTAAAGTGATGGGTCTTGCCAGTCTTGTAATCTGATCTGGGAAAAAACACATAACGGTCATTGATCGATCTTTTAATTAATTTTAAATTACTCGAGTATATTTCTTTCATTTTCATTTTCCTAAACAATGGGTATAGCGGGGAAATAGAGAAAAAAAGGTGAAATGGGTATAGCGGGGGAAAAAGTTAAAAAAAGGGGAAAATGGGTGATAGCGGAGAAATAGTGAAATAAAGGAGAAAATGGGTATAGCGGAGGAAATAGTTAAAAGAGGGAAAATGGGTATAGCGGAGAAATAGTTAAAAGAGGGGAAAATGGGTATAGCGGGAAATAGAGAAAAAAAGGAGAAAATGGGTATAGCGGTGAATAGTGAAATAAAGGAAAAAATGGGTATAGCGGAGAAATAGTGAAATAAAGGAGAAAATGGGTATAGCGGGGAAATAGAGAAAAAAAGGAGAAAAATGGGTAGAGCGGAGATATAGTGAAAAAAAGGAGAAAATGGGTTATAGCGGAGAAATAGTGAAATAAAGGAGAAAATGGGTATAGCGGAGAAATAGTGAAATAAAGGAGAAAATGGGTATAGCGGGTATATAGTGAAAAAAGGAGGGAAAATGGGTATAGCGGAGAAATAGTGAAATAAAGGAGAAAATGGGTATAGCGTAGAAATAGTGAAATAAAGGAGAAAATGGGTATAGCGGAGAAATAGTGAAATAAAGGAGAAAATGGGGTATAGCGGGGAATATAGAAAAAAAAAGGAGAAAATGGGTATAGCGGGGAAATAGCGAAAAAAAGGAGAAAATGGGTATAGCGGAGAAACAGTTTAATAGAGGAGAAAATGGGTATAGCGGTGGAAAAGAGAAAAAAAAAAAGGAGAAAATGGGTAAAGCGGAGAAATAGTGAAATAAAGGAGAAAATGGGTATAGCGGGGAAATAGAGAAAAAAAGGAGAAAATGGGTATAGCGGAGGAAATAGTGAAAAAAAGGAGAAAATGGTATTAGGAAAAAGTGAAATAAAGAGAGAAAATGGGTATAGCGAGAAAATGAAAAAAGAGAAAATGGGTATAGCGGAGAAATAGTGAAATAAAGGAGAAAATGGGTATAGCGGGAATAGATAAAAAAAGGAGAAAATGGGTATAGGGGGGAAATATAGGAAAAAGAGAAAATGGGTATAGCGGAGAAATAGTGAAATAAAGGAGAAATGGGTATAGCGGAGAAATAGTAAAAAGGAGAAAATGGTATAGCGGTGAAATAGTGAAATAAAGGAGAAAATGGGTTATAGCGGAGAAAATAGTGAAATAAAGGAGAAAATGGGTTATAGCGGGAAATAGAGAAAAAAAGGAGAAAATGGGTATAGCGGAGAAATAGTGAAATAAAGAGAAAATGGGTATAGCGGAGAAATATTTGAATAAGAGAAAATGGGTATAGCGGAAATAGTGAAAAAAGGGAAAATGGGTATAGCGGAGAAATAGTAATAAAGGAAAATGGGTATAGCGGGAAATAGAGAAAAAAAGGAGAAAATGGGTATAGCGGGAAAATAGTGAAATAAAGGAGAAAATGGGTATAGCGGAGAAATAGTGAAATAAAGGAGAAAATGGGTATAGCGGAGAAATAGGAATAAAAGAGAAAATGGTTATAGCGGAGAAATAGTGAAATAAAGGAGAAAATGGGTATAGCGGAGAAATAGTAAAAAGGGAAAATGGGTATAGCGGAGAATAGTTAAAGAGGGGAAAATGGGTATAGCGGGGAAATAGAGAAAAAAGGAGAAAATGGGTATAGCGGAGAAATAGTGAAATAAGGAGAAAATGGGTATAGCGGAGAAAATGTGAATAAAGGAGAAAATGGGTATAGCGGAGAAATAGTTAAAAAGGGGAAAATGGGTATAGCGGAGAAATAGTTAAAAGAGGGAAAATGGTTAGCGGGAAATAGAGAAAAAAAAGGGGGAAAAGGGGTTTATAGCGGTGAAATAGTGAAATAAAGGAGAAAATGGGTATAGCGTAGAAATAGTGAAATAAAGGAGAAAATGGGTATAGCGGAGAAATAGTGAAATAAAGGAGAAAATGGGTATAGCGGGGATATAGATAAAAAAAGGAGAAAATGGGTGTTAAGGTACCTACCTATCTATCTTATATTATGTATCTATGTAGGTATACCAAGTTATGTAACTTTGATTGTCGCTAGGCCGACCTCTCATGTAAAGTGATGGGTCTTGCCAGTCTTGTAATCTGATCTGAATAAACCACATAACGGTCATTGATCGATCTTTTATTATTATAAATTACTCGAGTATATTTCTTTCATTTTCATTTTCCTAAACATGGTGTCAGAAGTGGTTCAGTGTCTTTTTCTTTTCGTTAAGTTTTGTGAGTAATTTTTTTTTATTCAACTTTATTTAGAATAAAAGTTCATTAGCTTTTAGACAACTAATTAATTATTTAACGATAAGAACTTGAACATTGAAGCTAGGAAATGGCGTCGGGTGCATCAAGCATTCCTAACCTACGAGTCAAGGGCCTGTCTGGAGCTCAGGTTTACGAAAACTGGAAAGCTTTTCTTTTTCAGTTTCGAAATTTCTTGTTGGCTTTTAATCACTCAGAAGCTAAAGATGACAAGAAAAGTAGCCTTGTGCTACATATGCTGGGTCCAGAGGTCATTCACATCAACCAAAGCTTCGGAGAAGTGGACTCATCCAAAATCAAATTGGAGGAGCTTATCCTTTTGTTTGAAAAAATTCTTTTCTCCAAAAAGAAAGTCAGTTTGGAGAGACACAATTTCTTCAGTAGGAAGCAGCGGATTGGTGAGTCCATCGAATCATATGTCACGGACTTGGAAAGTACTGTCAAGCACGTGTGAATTCAAAGATTTTAAAAGACTCACTTGTCAAAGATGTATTCATAGTAGGACTTTTAGAGGAAAATAGTCACATTAAGGAGAGACTTTTACAAGAAAGCGATGAGGAAAAATCTCGAGGAGATCATTGATGTTGCAAGGACGATAGAGATTTCAAGGACCAAGGAATCAGATAATCCTACCAGTCAGGATATCATGAAGATTGGTAACAAGTCGAGGAGTTCATATTCAAAAAACTTCAATCAGAGGACTCACTCAAAACAAAGGTCATGTGGAAAATGTGGGCAAACACATTTAAACAACAGGTGTCCGGCAGCAAAAGCGAAGTGTTATGGATGTTCAAAAATTTGGGTCATACAGTAAAATGTGTAGGTTCAAGCACAATGTATCAACAGTCCAGGAGAACTGTGAGTCTGAACAATCCAATATTCATTGTCAGCCTAGTACCTATTTCATTGGCTCTGTAAATAATAAAATTGAGACTACAGATAAATGGAATATTTTTGCATTTTTAAACAATAATAAAAATGTACCTATTAGTATGTGTATTGATACAGGTGCTCAGGCTAATGTTTTAAGTTTCCGTGATTTTCAAATGTTAAAATTACCTAAAAGTTGCATAAATCAGACCATGTCAAAATTAACCAACTATGGAGGTTCGGAGATACCTATAGTAGGTCAGTGTATCTTAGACTGTACAGTTAACAATAAAACTTTGCCAACCAGGTTTTTCATTTGTAATTTAGAACACCTACCATTCTGGGGCTGAGATCTAGTGAAAATTTCGAATTAAATTAAAAAAGTTTGTGCTGTCAAAAAGACGAGTTTTTTAAATTTGGTGATTATTGCAATTTAATGTCTGAATTTAGTGATAATTTTAGTGGACTTGGTTGTTTACCAGGCGAAAGTCAGTCACATTAAAAGAAAATGCACAACCTCATGGTTGATCCTCCTAGGAAAATACCATTTAAATTAATGAAAAAATTTGAGCAAGAATTAGGTAGAATGTGTCGAGATAAGGTCATAGAGAAAGTAACAAAACCGACTGAGTGGGTTAACTCAGTGGTTTTGGTTGAAAAACCAGATAAAAGTTTTGCGCGGTCTGTCTGATCCTAAACCTTTGAATCGAGAAATTTTAAGGTCTAGATACCAATTACCTACTCTAGAAAATATTAGATCTGAACTGATAGGAGCAACTTAAATTTTTCAAAGTTAGATGCGAGTTCCGCTTTTTGGGCAATTTGCCTCGATAAAGAGAGCCTGACCTGGTGCACTTTTCTACTCCATTCGGTAGATTTAAGTTTCTTAGAATGCCTTATGGGTTATGTTGCGCTCCTGAAAAGTTTCAACAAAAACTTGTGGAACTATTGTCAGGTTTAGAGGGTATTATTATTTTACATTGACGACATATTGGTTTTCGGTAAAAAAAAAACGGAGCACGACAAGAGATTAAAAAAAAATTAAATTATCCGAATAAAGAGCTATAAATTTAAAGCTCAATTTAAGTAAATGTGAAGTCGGTACTCAGAAAATAAAATTTTTTTGGGCAAGTCTTCGATTCGTCAGGTATGTCACCTGAAGTTGCTAAGGTTTTAGGCGATACAGAAAATCACGCTACAAAGCGTTAAGGATCTGCAAAGATTCTTGGGTAGGTTAATTATTTAGCTAGTTATCTACCCAACATGTCCGAGAAAAAGTAGTAATTTGAGAAAACTACTTAAGAAACATAATTTATGGTCTTGGGAAGAAATTCATGCTACAGAATTTAATGATTTAAAAAAATTAATTTGTGACGCACCAATTTTGTGTTTTATAATTTAATAAACCAATTGTGTTGACCGTTGATTCTGTAAGGATGCGGTGGGCGCTTGTATTCTACAAGACGGTAAAACCGATTGCGTATGCTTCAAAGTCGATGACGGTACTCAGAAGAATTGGGCTCAGATAGAGAAGGAACTCTTCGCTATCTGGTTCGGTTGTTTCCGGTTCCATCAATACGTCTATGGTCAACGCATTACGGTCGAATCAGATCATAAACCGCTAATAACTATTTTTAAAAAAAGCCCTAGCCGACATTCCTAACAGACTACAAACGCATGATGATGAAGTTACAAAAAATACAATTTTAGATGTAATTTTTAAGTCCGGCAAGGAAATGTATATTTCCGACACTCTGTCTAGAGCAGCATTACCCAGATAAATGTATTGAAATTTGATACTAGTTTTTGAAGAAGATCTGTCCGTTCATGCTAACACATTGGTTTAGAACACTGAATGCCAGTGATGAAAAGTTAAAAATTATTGTTGATAAAACTAAACTTGATAAAATTTTACAAAAAGTGATTCAATACATTCGATCTGGATGGCCTAGATATTGCAAAGCTGTTCCGGACGAACTAAAACCTTTTTAAAAAAGTTCGAGATGAACTTCATTATGTTAATGACTTAGTTTTTAAGAAAAATTCTATTGTTATACCTAAGGTAATGCGGGAATGATATTTTGAATGACTTTTCTTTGAAAGTCACATGGGTTTTGAAAAAACAAAGAATTATGTACGAGATACTATTTTCTGGCCTAGTCTAAATCATGATTTAAAAATCTTACATAGAGTCATGTGATATATGTCAAAAATTTAAACCCTTTCCAACGTAAAGGAACCTCTCATTCCGCATGAAATGCCGCCCCCATCCGTGGGAAAAACTGGGTTGTGATTTATTTGAGTTTGATAAAAATAGCTTTTACTCATTGTTGATTAACTATCTAGATTTTTTGGAAGTAGCTAAACTTATCAAAATTCCAAAGTGAAAGTATTATTACTCTTTAGGGAAAAGTATTTTTTCACGCCAGGGTATACTGCCTTATTAATAAGTGACAGAGGACTCCCCTTTTTAAAACGTCTAATGATTTAAAATGTTTTTTACAAAATCAGGAATATTAATTTTCAGTGGTCTTCACCTTACTATCCGAAATCAAACGGTTTGGGTTGAACAAACAGTAAAACTTGTTAAAAGTACGTTGATAAAATGTCAGGAGGGAGGTAAATGATCCATACCTACCATGCTTCATCTTAGGAATGCATGTCAGTATGTCAAGAACCCCATCTTCTTTATTAAATGCTAGATATTTAAGATCTAAGGGTGCCTGTTGTAAAAACTAGCTTAAGACTAACCTGTCCCTTTTTAGTAAATATAAGCAAAATGCAGAAAAGCGAAATGTCAGTATCTAAAAAATGTTATGATAAAGGTTCAAAACCTTTACCTCGTTTTTCCCTCTTAATGAACCATGTGGTTTCAAAAGAAACCAGCACTGTTTGGTTACCTGCTAAATTTACCAAGGTACCTGATCAGCTTAACTCTTTTCGAGCATATGAAATTACGACTCCACAGGGAAAAATTTATGTTAGAAATAGATTGTATTTAAGAGTGAAAAAAATTGAAAAATAATTGAAAACCAACTTCCAATAATTCTAGGATTACAAATAGGTCTGATGTGGATTGTAATTTTCCTACTCAAATTGATACAGCTTTATACCCAGGTTTATTTTGTGATTTTGAATCTGACAATGTACAAACAACAATTTCAGCCAGATACAACAATTTCAGCAGATGCTGAAGATAATCAGTCTAATACGAGAACTACGTTGTCTGATTCTTTGAGAGTCAATTTGTCTGCATCTCCTGAAACAGTTTTTCATTAGTTCTGATAACGAGGATTCATTTGAATCTTTTTGTTCAATTTAGATGACTCTATACTTTATCCTACTTGGAAACCTTAGTATTTTTTTTTTAAAGATTTGGTCTTATAATGAGCTTGTTTGTATTCCTCATTAGGGACTTAATTTTATGTTTTGGTTTGTACAATGGGCTTGTCTTTATTTTTCCCTTCTAAAAAAAAAAAAAAAAAAAAAAAAAAAAAGGAACATGTTAAGGACCTACCATCTATCTTTAATTATGTATCTATGTAGGTATACAATTTTTGTAACTTTGATTGTCGCTAGGCCGACCTCTCATGTAAAGTGATGGGTCTTGCCAGTCTTGTAATCGATCTGAATAAACCACATAACGGTCATTGATCGATCTTTTAATTATTATAAATTACTCGAGTATAAATTTTTTTCATTTTCAAATTTTTCCCAAACAATGGGTATTTGGCGGGGGAATAGAGAAAAAAAAAAGGTGAAAAATGGGAAAATTTTTAGCGGAGAAAAAAGTTTAAAAAGAGGGGAAAATGGGTATAGCGGGGAAAAATAGAGAAAAAAAGGAGAAAATGGGTATAGCGGGTGGGGAAAAATAGTGAAATAAAGGAGAAAATGGGTATAGCGGAGAAATAGTGAAATAAAGGAGAAAAAGGGTATAGCGGTGGAAAAAAAGGTGGAAAAGGGAAATGAAATAAAAGGGAAAGAAAAGGGGTTTTAGCGGAGAAATAGTAAAAGGAAAGGAGGGAAAAAAGGGGTATGCGGGAGAAATAGGAAAAAAAAGGAGGAAAATGGGATAGCGGGAAATAGTGAAATAAAAGGAGAAAAGGGGTATAGCGGAAAACCCAGTGAAAAAAGGGAAAAGGGGGGTTTTATAGCGGAGAAATATGAAAAAAGGAAAAAAGGGGGTATGGGGGGGGTATGAGAAAAAAAGGAAAAATGGGTTGCGGAAAACTTTTTAAAAATTGAGAAAAAGGGAAAGGGGGAAAAAATTAAAAAAAAAAAGGAAAAAAGGGGTATACGGGAAATAGTGAAAAAAAGGGAAAAGGGTTTTTATAGGGGGGAAATAAAAAAAAAAAGGGGAAAAAAAGGGTTTTAAAAGCGGAGATATAAAAAATTTTTCAAAAAAGGTTGGCCCCCCCTCGAAAATTTTGAACGCAAAGGGTTTTTAAATTTCTGAAAAGTTTTAAAAAAAAGGGAAGCCCCCTAGGCCATCCTGTGGTCTATTTTTTTTTGGGCCCCCCGGGGGCCCTTCCATTTTTTAGGCCATTTTTTTTTTTTTTTTTCTCAAAAAATTTTTAAATAGAATGCTTTTTTTTTTTTTTTCCCCTATTCTTTTAAAGTCCAAGGGGGGCCCGAGTAAATGAGTTTTTTAAATTTTTTTTAAAAAACCTTTTCGGGGCGGAGCAATTTGGGGAAAGGGTTCCAAAACTGTTACACGCTTTTTTTCACGTTTTTTGTTTTTTTTGGGATTTTTTTTTTTCTTACGGGGGTTTTAAAAAAAATTGTTTTCACCAAAATGAAAAAAAAAAATATTTTTTTTTTTTTTTAAAATCAGGGCATAAAAAGGGTTTTTGAAAAAGTACTTTTTTTCTCAGTAAATTTTTTTAAAATTTTAATTTGGTTTTTCTCGAAATTGGCTTTTTTTGGGGGGAAAAAGTCTGCATTGAAAAATTTTTTTTTTTTTGTTGAAATCGAAAAAAAACAAAAGGGAAAACAAATTAAGATAAAAAAAAACCCCCCTTTTTAAAACCTGCTTTTTTTCACGAGGGTGCCCGGTAAAGTGGGTGAATTTGTTTTGGGATTTTTTTTTGTTGGGAAAAAAAATTTTGGCATAGAAAAATAAAAAAAAATTTTAAAATAAGGAAAATTTTTAAAAAAACAAAAAAAAAAATCGAAATAAATGAAAATTATTTCTTCTAAATCACCCCCGGGGATTTTTTTTTTTTTTCTCCCTTTTTTTTTTCACTTTTCAAAGTTCAAGTTGAACAAAAAAAATTTATTGGATAATGCGCTTCTAAAGCGGCCTGGGGGTCCCCATTTTTTTTGGGGTTTAAGGGGAAAATTTTTTTTTTGGTTTAAATTCGTAAAATTGTAAAAAACACTTGTCAACCCCTTTCTGGGTACCCCGATGGCGCTTTGAATCAACTTTCCTTGTGGAAACCCCAAAAAAAAGAAACTCCAGGGGGGAAAAAGGGATTTCGGGGGATGCTGGCTTTCCCCGGCCCAAACCCCGGGCCCTGGGAAAGTAAGTGGTTTGGGGGGTTTTTGGTGATTTTCCCCCTTGCGAAGGGGGGGGAAAACCCCCCCGTTATGTTTATCCCCATGCAATTGAAACGCGTTTTTAAAAAACCCCCAAATTTTTAAAAAAAAATCAAGGGTTTTTGTAGTAATGCTTTTCAGGTCTCAAAAAAAAATAAAAAAATTATCAAAAAATTTTTTAAGAGAAAAAAATCCCGGGTCAAGTCCCAAAAAACCCCTTGAGGGGGGAAAATTAAACCAATTAAATTTTTTTTTAAAGGGAGGAGAAGAGAGGGGGAGGAAAAAATAAATAAATCCGCACTGATTTAGAAAAAATAATCTTCATTTAATTTCGCTTTTAAAATTTTTTTTAAATTGAAGTATTATTCCCTTAAATTAGGTATTTTTTTTTTTCTAGCCAATTTTAAATTTTCCCCAACAAATAAAATCCCTACAAAATTTTTACCCCTTTCCCCCGGGCACTGTCCCGGGAAAAAAATAGCAGGTTTAAAAAAAATTTTTTTTTTGATTTTAAAACGCTTTCATGTTAAGTTTTTTTTCGATTTCAAGCTAAAAAAAAAAATGTCAGCAGACTTTCAATTCAAAAAAACCCCAAATTTTTAGAAAACCATTAATTTAGGGAAAAAAAATTTACGTGAAAAAAAAAAAATACTTTTTAAAAAAAAACCCTTTCTATGCCCTGAATTTGAAGAAACAAAAAAATTTTTTTTATTTCATATGGTGAAAAAAAAATTTTTTTTAACCTAAGTAAGAAAAACAAGTACAAAAAAAAATTTAAAAAACGCTAAAAAACACGTGTAAACCCGTTTTGAAAACCTTTCCCCCCTACTAGCCCCGCCCCGAAAAAAGGTTTTTTAAAAAAATTTTAAAAACTATTATACCAGCCCAACTTTGGCTTTTAAAGAACGGAATAAAAAAAATAGCATTCCATTTAAAAATTTTTCGAGAAAAAAAAAAAAAATGGCCTAAAAGCCGGGAAAGGGGCCCCCGGGGGAAAAATAAAAGACCACCCAAAATGGGCCCTAGGGCACTTTTCCCATGCTTAGGGCTTTACGAAAATTTAAAAAAAACCCTCGCGTTCAAAGTTAGAGGGGGGGACCTTTTCTGAAAAAAAATTAGTGAAAAAAAAAAAAAATGGGTATACGGAAAAATGGAAAAAAAAAGGGGAAAAAAAAATCCCTAGAAAAGTGAAAAAAGGAGAAAATGGGTATACGGAGAAATAGTGAAAAAAAAGGGGAAAAAGGGTAAGCGGGGATATAGATAAAAAAAAAAGGGGGAAAAAGGGGATAGGGGGAAAAGAGAAAAAAAAGGGGAAAATGGGGATAGCGGGGAAATAGTGAAAAAAGGGAAAAAAGGGGATAGCGGGAAAAAAGTTTTAAAAAAGGGGGGGAAAAAAGGGTTTTAGGGGGGAAAAAAATGAAATAAAGGGAAAAATGGGGATAGCGGAGAAATAGTGAAATAAAAAAGGGAAAAAAAAGGGATAGGGGGAAAAGAAAAAAAAAAGGGGAAAAAGGGTATAGCGGGGGGAAAAGAAAAAAAAAAGGAAAAATGGGTATGCGGGGAAAAAGTGAAATTAAGGAAAAATGGGTATGCGGAGAAATATGAAATTAAAAGGGGAAAAGGGTTTTTTTGGAGAAAAAAATGGGAAAAAAAGGAGAAAAGGGTAACGGGGGGGGGAGAAAAAAAAAAGGGGAAAATGGGGTTTTTTGCGGGGAAAAAGTTTAATAAAAGGGGGGGAAAAAAAAGGGATAGCGGGGAAAAAAAAAAAAAAAAGGGAAAAAGGGGGGGAGCGGGGAAATAGTGAAAAAAAGGGGAAAATGGGTTAGCGGGAAATAGGAAAAAAAAGGAAAAAAAAGGGTTTAAGGGGGAAAAAATTTTTAAAAAAGGGGGAAAAAGGGTTTTTTTTGGGGAAATAGAAAAAAAGGGAAAAAGGGGAAAAAGGGGGAAAAAAAGGGAAAAAAAAAGGGGAAAAAGGAAAGCGGGGAAAAAGTAAAATTTTAAAAGGGGAAAAGGGTATAGCGGGGAAAAAGTTTAAAAAAGGGAAAAAAATAAAGCGGAGAAAAGTTAAAAAGGGAAAATTTGGGGAAGGGGGGGAAAAAAAAAAAAAAAGGAAAAATGGGGATAGCGGGAAAATGAAATTTAAAGGGGAAAAGGGGGGATGCGGGAAATTTGAAAAAAGGAAAAATGGGTAAAGCGGGGGGAAAAAAAAAAGGGGGGAAAATGGGTATAGCGGGGAAATAGTGAAATTAAAAGGGGAAAAAAAAAAGGGATAGCGGAAATAGTTAAAAAAAAGGGGGAAAAAGGGTAAACGGGGAAA
>JAMCCL010000924.1:0-12536 GCA_024516035.1 Bactericera cockerelli | reverse complement strand
GTTCCCCCCTCCTCTCTCCCCCTCATCACAAACAATTCGTCAGAAAAAATCCCCCCGGGTTTTTTTTACTCCCCTTATCCAAAAAAAAGGGAAAGTATTTTATTCTCGAAAAATTTGATCCCCATTTTTTTAAATTTTTGGTTGAATATAGCCTGATAACCCCAAAAAATTGTCTTTGGCAATTTCCGTCGCCCTTTCCCGTCCGTTCAACAAGATTTCTCGGAACGTAAGAGATATAGGCAAAATTTAATAGACAACATCGATAACTTAAGTCATTGCTTAGCGTCTTTTCCCCCTTTTCTTACACTTTACCGCCCCTGCCTAACCCCACAGGGGTATTATACAGAAAAATCTATTAATTTTTGCCAAAAACCTAATATTTTCCCCTTAGTACGCCGGCGCCCTCATAAAATATTATATGTCGGCCCTTTTAATGTCATATGAATCCGTAGGATTTAATTATAAAAATGTGGGAATTGGTGACAGTAACAAATATTTTTTACGGGGACGTTTATATTATGTTTTGTGGTTTTCGTGCGGTGTTTAGGTTCCGGTGTAATTTTTTTTCTAATGCATTCGCTGTAACTGCCATGACGTTGTGCATAATTATTAAAATTTTTGATTTTAAAAATTGACTGTCCCTTGTGACATAGGGCAGTCATCGATACAATACTAATATTATAGTTTGTGTAGAATATTATATTTCTGTTTATTGAAATTCAGAATATTTATAATTATGTTTTTTTTATTTAATAAAAAAAATTTCCCCCCCTTTTGCCTTTTATCACCCGGGATATCCTTTACCCTTTTAATGGCCCCCAAAGAAATTTTTTAATGGGGTTTAAACCCCACCGCAACACGCCACCACATGGTTTCTACCCCCAATGGTTTTTTTTTTTTTGTTTATTGTTTTTAAAGTGGTGTTTCACAGCCTTTTTTTTATTTCGTAGCCATTCACGTAATATTTTTTGTATTTTGTACTAATGTTAGTAAATCCCCCCCTCTTGGCGATTTCGTTACACGAAAAAGTTTTTTGGGTGTATCCCTTTCACAGCCAAGGCGGCACAGGCCTAATATGTTTATTAGTAAAATTGGTCAGTAAGTCGAGACATTACGGTAGGATTGTGGGGGTTTATAATTAGGTATTTTTAACCAAAAAATCATAAAATTTTCTCAGAAAAGAAAATTTATAATTTATCCTAACTAATTTTAGACCCTTTTTAATAGTTAGCCTGGTTCATTTTGGGCTAGTCGTAATAATTTTTTACCAGGCTTTTTTTGCAATATTTTGGGCTCCTGAATTTCTGGAGGAATTCAAAATTTTAAACAAGTAAAACAGCTGTGTAATTTTATTGTTAGAAAGGAAAGTTCTTTAGGGGGAAATACCTATTTCCTAGTTATAATTTGGAAGAAACATGAAGGGGCCGTGAAGTATTTTTTTGGAATTAAAGAGAGCTTTATTCTCCTGTCCTGCCCCCCAGTTTTTGGGAACACACAAAGCTTGGTTAAATTTCACCAGTTTGTACCTGGTAAGTGTGAATAGTCATTTTAGGAATTTTGTGTGAAAACTCCATGAAATGAACTTTTTCAAAAAAACCTAAAATAAGTTTTTAACCAGTCAAACCCGGGGAAAAAAAAATATTTTAACAATTTTAAATTTTAAAAATAATTATTATTTAAAACAACCAAATTTTTGTTTATATTCTTGTGCCCCGATAATTTTAGATGGGGACTTATTTGGGAGATTTAAATTTAGTATTTTTTTTTAAAATTTTTTAAAGTGTGAAAAAAATAGTCCGTTTTAAAAAATCCCTTAAAAAAGGGGTGAAAACTGTTAAAGACCGGAAGGCACGAAACCCTTTTCCTTAAAAATACTTGTCAATGAGGGAAAAAAAAAAAGGGGAAAATTTTTTTTTTGGAAAAATTTTTTTTTTTTTCAATCCCGAGACCAAAACTCAAAAATTTTTGGGAAATTTTTTCAAAAAAAAAATTTTTAAAAATCAAAATATTTTAAAAATTTTTATTTTCTTTTACCTAAAATTTACAAACTAATAAAAGTTTTTACAAAAATGTATAGTTCATGGATTATTTTTAAAAAATTTCAAAAATTTACCTCTTTTTAAACCTCCTTTAATCCCTTTTTAATTTTTCCCGCCCCCCGCCTAATTCCTTTTTCCCTCCCATCCAAACCCGTCAGGATTTAAATTTTAAACCCTTTTATCTCACCCTCTGAACAAGAAATTCAAAAGGAAATTTGGGCTGCGTCTCACGCACTCTAAAAACTTATCCCTTAACGGGTCTAGTGGTGGGTATGGGGAAACTTTTTTTTGGCATCATCATCATTTTAAAGTCCTCTTTTTTTGGGACTTGCATCATTCGCTTCCCTGTCAAATGAAGCCCCCCCAAAAAGTTTTTTTCCCGGGGTTTTAGGCAATAAAGGAAAAGGGCCCGGTTTTCGGGTGCCCCACATTTTCGGACAGCCACACCCGGATCACCACCATGAAGAACCCGATGAGGAGAGCCCCCACGAGAACTTTCCCGGCTTTTCCCCCGGGAAAAAGGGGAAAAAGAGGGGAGAAGGCTTTCAGAGGGGCCCTTAAGGAGAGAGGAAGATTTTTTTCCGAAAAAACACTGCTAGTTCAAAACCGAAAAAAATTTTTTTGGGGGAAAATTTCTATTCTGCAAAATTTAAGGGGTTTTGGGGAAAATACTATTTCCTGCCCAAAAGAAAAGGGTTTTTTGGGGAAAATACTATTCTTTTTCCAAAAGAAAGGACGCTCGGACGAAATAAATAAAACTTTTTTTTGTATTACCTCTGGGGTTTGCAAATTTCCCGGGATTTCGTACTGTTAATTTTGGGGAAAACAAACCGCGGGTGGAATGACCCCCATTTTTTTGATTTTGTCTATTAATTTTCACCCCCTTAAATCTCACGGGGTAAATTTTTAAAACCCAAAACCAACTTAAAGAAACTTGATCGATAAAAGGGGGGTGGCCCTCGTAACCTAGGGTCGGGGGTTCAAATCCCAATTCAGCAAAGATTTATTAAAGCAGTTTTGAAAATTTGTGAATCACATCATGATTAACCAATAAAAATTAATTCGGGGTCATATAGGGTTTTAATACGAATTGAAAAACTTTTCATCATCATAGGGTGGCTTTCCTTTCGTAAACGTTTGGTACCAGACAGTGGAAAATTTAACTCACCCATTTCTAACCATTGTTTTTTACAAGAGACGAATAATTGAAAGGCCCCCCAAAACCCAAAGCCAATGCTGGTCTACCCCCTTTTAATAGTCCCCCAGCAAACTTTTAAACTACATTCAGAACAAATTCCCGCGTTTGGAGCAAATAAGCCCCGGAAACAGCTGTCCATTTATGTTCTGTTTTTCCCATGTACATCTAGTACAAATTTTCTCACTTTTCTGTTTTAAAACTGTTTTATACCTAATCCCAATTTCCAAAACTTGGGAAATACATCCCGGGGGCTCCTTTTTTCCAGAGCCCAAAAGCCACGGGTTTTTTGTCCCCCCCCCCCCTCGCCCTCATCCACTCCTAAAGGACCCCAAAATTTTTTGGGTTTTGAGACCCGTTTGGCTTCTGAGTTTTCAATTTGGAGTGGCCCTTTCGGGGAAGTTGTGCTGAATCTGAATATCACAAAATGCTGGAACAGAAAAGGAAAAATTTTTCCCGGGGTTCTTTAAATTAAGAAAGCACCCAGTTAAAAACTTTCTTTCGCCCCAATTTTTTATACGACAAATTGTTCGGGTTCCCAACCCTTTGGTCCAGGAAAATTGTTTTTGCTTTTAAAAATTGACAAGAAAAAATTGAAAATTTAAATAATCCATAAGAAATATTTTGAAATAAAAGCCCTATAGGGTTTTTGTGTGCAGAAACTCTTTACATTTTTTCAACACCCCTAGGGGGAATTTTCGTACAAGCCAAAAAAATCAAAAGCCCCCATTTTTTAAAATTTTCCCACCACTCTATTTCAAAAAAAAACCCCCTTTTATGTTTTTTCCCGGGGCTGAACGTTTTTTAATGCTTTTCCCAGAATATCGAATTTTTAGGGAACGAAAGTAAAATTTTTTGGGCGTCCCTGTTTTGAAACCCCAAACAGTTTAAAGCGACGTTAAAAAGCCAAAAATTTAAAAAAAAAAAAAAAGTATAATGATGGTAGGTAATTTTTTTTGAAAAACGTCTTTCTTTGGGGGTGTCCTATTTTGATTGGGTTCATATTATAGGGATTTTGAATCAAAAAAAATCAAAATAAAATATTTTGTAAAGCTACTAAATTTTTTATTTAGAATGTCAGGATTTTCCCAAAAAAATTTAATCTCCTAGAAACCCTTAAATTTCGAAGGGATATAGGGAATAATAATTAAAAATAATATTTTAAAAACATCGCGATATGTATGTAATTATGGGTTTTACGTATAAATTTAAAATACATTTAGCATTTTAGGAAGAAAGGGTTTTTAAATTTGTAATTCATTGGGCCCGATTTTTCTCCCTATAAAAATACCCTTCATTCCCGTCCAACCTGCTATTATTCAAAAAAAAATGGGAATTTCGCATTAAATTTCCCCTCTAATCTTTTTTACTTATCCAAATTTTTTTCGATATTTTTTGTCCCTAATGTCCATTTCATTTTCCCCTTGGGCCCATTGCCCAAAACATTTTCAAAACTCCAATACCTATACAAAAATTATCCCCAGCAATTTTCAGAAACATCTTGGGAAACCCAAAAAATCTGTCACTGTAAAGGGGTTTTGCTACTGGTGTATTCCCCAAGGGGTCAGGGACATCTCTGGGGTTCTAATTTTAAAGATAAAAAAATTTTGGGTTTTAGTTTGAAACCTTTTATAAAGTGATGACAATTAAATTTTTTAGAGATGAGATATTTACTTTATGGATTTTCATAAAAGTACTTAAAAAAAGTATTTTTTTATGAAAACATCCCTTTTATAAATTGTCTTTGCTCACTCGTATCACCCCATGTATTTAATTTTTGATGGGCACCAGTAGATTTAAATATTCGCAAACGAATATAGAATGTCCGGTAGCTCAAGGGTCCTGTCGGGTTTAAACAAGGTCCCGGTTTAAAAACCCCGACGGACATGGGAAGCCTTCTTTTTCCCCGGGGTTCCCTTTAAAACATAAAATAAGTCCTTGGGGTTTAAAAGTTTGGGGGCAAATCTTGTATTTTTTTCCCTATTGGGGTTTTTTTTGGGTTCCCAAAACTTTAGTCTTTTCCCAAAAAATTTTTTTTAGAATTTTTTTTGGAAATCTTTAATGAAAAAAAAACACCCAGGGTGGGAAAAAATTTTTTATTGAATATACCTCGCACCCTTTGAAAAGATGGTTAAAATGTCAAAAACCCAACTTTTGGGAAAACCCCAAAAGAAAAATTTTTACTTATCGCTGTAAATTTAAAACAATTTTAAAAACTACCCGTTTTGATTTATAGTTCTTAAATTTAGCATGTTCTTTTCTATAGTTCTATGTAAAAAAAAAAAAGAAAAATTTTTTCAAAAGAACTTTCCTTTGTAACCGTTCGAAAAAAAAGGGATTTTTGACTTAAAACTTCATTCTTTATTTTGCCTTTTTTTTGAGAAAAAATCAATTTTTAAAAAGGTGATATTTGTATTTAAAATTTTTTCCCTTTTTTTTTCCCTTAGAATTTAAACAAAATGGGGATTAAACCCCGAAAAAAATTCGAGAAGGGAAACCCTCTATTTACAATTTTGAAATGAAAATAAAATTTATAATTTAGTTTTAAAAACAAATAAATTCCATAAAGAATCGAAGAATAAAAAAAATTTTAAATGGAAGGTACATTAAAATCTATGCTTTTGGGATTAAGTCAGAAAAAAAAAAAAACCTTTTTTTCATTTTAAAAAAAATGAAATGTAAAATACCCCAAATTTTTTTTATTGCAAAGCAGTAAAAGGTTTAAAAAAAAGACAATGTGGGGTATAAACTTTAAAAATTTTCTTTAGACTTAAAAATCAAAGTTTTTTAAAAAGAAATTCTAAAAACAAATAATTAAAGAATTTCAAAAAATTGTCTTTAGAGCCAAAAAATTGGGGCAGTTTAAATTTCTCCAAAAAATTTTTTTTTTTATAAAATTTTTTTTTTACCTTTGGGTTTTCCAATTTTTAAAAATAACCCAAGGGAAAAGGAAAAATTTTTTTTTTTTTTAAGAAAGGGGGTTTCTTTTTTCCCTGTGGCATGTTTTTTAAAAAATAAACCCAAATTAAAAAAAAGAGGTCCCAAAGAGCAAAGAAAAAAACTGAAAAGAATCGGTGTTTTTTTGGGGTTTTTTTTTTTGAATTTTTCAAATTGGGAAAATTTTGGCTGTTTAACCCTTTTCCCCCCCCCTTAGTATCGGGAATTTCCCACTCGAAAGGGTTGTATATAGCCTGGGGAATCGATTTCTCATTTGGGCTTGATTAGGTTTGGGACCTTTTTTTTGAGGATTTGTCCCCCCCCTCATAAAGCGGGCCCGTTTCAGGGCCCCGGGTTTTAATGGGGGCGGGGGTTTTGACATGGACACATCTTTTAAAACTCGGCCCAAGGTTTTCAATAAAATTAAGATCAGGGCTGTTGGCCCGGGCCAATTGAAAGGGGTTCCCAAAACCGGGCCCCTTGGAGAAATCACTTACAAAACGTGCACGTCCCCTGCTGACCCGGGCGGGCATTGTCCCTTTCATTAACACAATCCATCACCCACAAAACCTTCATAAGGGACAACATGATCTTTTAATGAAGGGCAGTTTACAAACCTCTCTGCAGGGTTTGGTTTTTTTCCTTGTCCCCCCACAATTGAAAATAACGACTCTGTTTTAAATTTTTCCCTAGAGATTTTTCCAAAACCCCCAAAAAATACAAATCCTAAACCCCAAAAATCACAGTTTTTTTGAATAAAAACTTTTATTAAAACCGTTCCACCCGGCTTCTAAAACACCCCTTTTTTTACGTCTGCCCCCGAAGAACAAGCAGGGGGTTTGGCTCTCACCCTTGGGCAGAACGTGCCCCCATTCCCCATTTCCCCCAATCACGTGTTCAAGGGCAAATTGGAAAAAGACTTGCCGGGGTTTTCCCCGTTGAGTTTTGGGGGGCCCCTAGCTTTTCTTCTTGGGATGAACCTTTCCTTTCAAAACGGGCCCTTTTCTGTCCCCAAAGGGGTGTCCCTAAAAATCATGGACAAAACAAAACTGCTTTTTGGGCCTCAACCCAGACATGTCCCCGAATTTTTTTAAGCTTGTCATGACAACAAATCGGGCCTCCTGGGGCCCTTGTCTTCTTTGGTCTGGCAGACCTAGTCCCATTTATCATAGCTACCTGTCTGCCGATACCTTTTTTAAAAATTCCCGTTTTACCTTGGACTTCGACAAATTTTTCTCCTTAGCAACATTTCCTTTTTCTTAACACCTTTACTCACAAGTTAAAAAAACCCCTTTCCCCACTATGGGGGTGGGGTTTCTCCATTATGAAAAAGAAAAAAACAACTGAAATTTCCCTTTCCCATAGGGTTGCATTTAAAAAAAATTTAATAAATTTTAAATGGCCAAAAAAAGCGTTTTCACAACAAAAAAAAAAAACAAATTTAAAAAAACCCTCGGTTTCACGTGTTTTTATCAACAAAATTTAGGGTTTCCCGGGAAAGGGGGCCATTTAAACATTGTTGCATTTTACCAAAACCCCGGCACATTGTGTATTTTTTTGAAAGGGATAGTACAAGCTTTTCCCAAAAATATGTATACTTTAGCAAAATTCATGCCCACAAATTGACCAGGGCCCCTGAAACGGTGAAATGTCCGTCCCCCAATTTAATTTCTCTCAAGTGTTTTACGAAAATACCCGGGCCCGATTATTTTTTAATCCAAAAAAAAATAAAAAATTTATAAAAAAAAGTAAAAATAACATAATCTTTTTTATTAGTAATTTCTACCCCTTTAAAAAAAACAAAAAAAAAAAAATTTTGACAAAGAGAGTGATATTTTTAAAAAAAACCCTGCCCCAATTCAGTTTTTTTTTGGGGCCCAATTCTGGGAAAAAAAAATTTAAAAAAAGAGAGTGTAAATCAAAAAATTTTCCCCAAAAATCACCCATATTCCAACAAATTTTACGTCTCATCCCCAAGGGGCTCTTGGTAACAACGATCGTAATACCATCTTGTTTCCCAACCCTCCCTCCACTTTTTTCGACATAATCAAAAAAAACAACAAATAGCGCTATCTCGGGGAAAGGTAAAGCTAAATTATAATTCTTATACCCAAACCCAAAGGTCTCGTTTTGCTTATTTCGAAAAAGTAATAAAAAAAAAAATTTATGATTTTTGAAAATATTTACCCCTCTAATTTTCTGAGGGGCGACATAATAATTTTTTATTCTAAACCTACATAGCTTGTTTTCACCCCGGGTCATGCAAGATCAACCAAGATTTATAGCCAAATTTTTTCACCTTTAATAAATTTAAAAAAAAATACATAAATTTAAATCGGGCCCAAAAAATTCCCAACTAAAATTAAACCCGGGTGAGCACTATGAAAACCCTTAAAAACAAAAAAAACCCGAGTTTGTATTTAATAATAATTATTTTTTTTAATTAAAATTGTTAAAATTTTATTTTTTTGCACAAAGGGTTTAGCCCGGTTTGAAAAATTATCTTAGGTTTTTTTTTAAAGTTTCCCTTTCATGGGGAAATTTTACACTAAAATTTTACTAAATATGACTATTCAAAACTTACACAGGGATAACAGGTGGGAATTTTAACCCAATCTTTGTTTTGTCCGCCAAACAGGGCAAAGGGCGGAGAATAAAGTCCTCCCTTTTAATTCCCCAAAAAAAACTTCACTTTAGCCCCCTTTATTTTTAAATTCCCAAAATTTAAACTGGTTTTAGGATTTCCCCCCAAAAAAACTTTCCTTTTTTTTAACAAAAAATTAAAACACGTTGTTACCCTTTTTGTTTAAATTTTGAATTCCCCTTTCCCCGAAATTTTTCAGGAGCCCAAAATATTGCATAAAAGCCGGGGAAGAATTTAAATTTCGACTTTAGCACCTAATGAACCAGGCTAACTATTTTTCAAAGGTACATAAACATTAAAGAAAAGGTATAAATAGTATAAATTTTTTAGTCTGATGGAGAATTTAACTTTGGTTTTGAAAGTACCAAATTTTTAATACCACCACAATCCTACCCCTAAATTCCTTTGACTTACTGACTTTAATTTTACTAATGAACCCTATTTTGGCCTGTGCCCCCCTGTGCTGTGTAAGGATGACCACCCAAAAAAACATTTCGTGTAACGAAACGCAAAAAGGTGGATTAAATAACATTAAAGTACTAAAAATTTAAAAAAAAATCTACCGTAGAATGGGTTTCGAAATGAAAAAAAGGGTGTGAAACCTCATCTTTAAAAAAAAATAAACAAAAAAAAAAAACACCAATTTGGGGGTAGAAACCAAGTGTTCTGTTCGTGTTGCGGGTCCCGGGTTTAAACCCCCATCTAAACAATTTCCTTTGGGCTGGCTATTCAAAAGGTAAAAGGCGCCTGAATCCTTTGGGGCGATTAAAACCCGAAGGTCATAAAAGGAATTAAGTTTTTTTTATAAAAATAAAAAATAATTTTTAAAAATATTCTGAATTTCAATAATACAGAAAAAAAAATATTTTACACCCAAACAAAAAAATTATTTATTTTAAATAATGACTTTTTTAAAGCACAAGGGAACCCCCCCCGCTCAATAATTTAAAAAACAAAATTTCTAATAATTATGCCAAACGCATGGGCCCGTTCCCGCAAATCATTAAATAAAATTTCACCGGGGAACCCCAAACACCGAACGATATTCCCCCAAAACACAAAAATAAACGTCCCAAAAAACATTCGTTTTCTGTTTACACAAAATTTCCAAAATTAATTTTTTAAATAAATCCTACGTTTATTCATATAGACCCTTTGGACCCACATAAAAATAATTTTTTGAGGGCGCCCGGGGGTACGAAGGGAAAGTATTTGGGTTTTCGGCCCAAAAAAATAATGTTTTTTGTATAATTTCCTCTGTGGCGTTAGGGCCCCCGGGGTCGCGAAAAGTTAAGTTTTTGGAAACCCGACCCCTAACAAAGACTTAAGTTTTCGATTTTGTCTATTAATTTTTGCCCAAAATCTCTTACCGTTTCTCGAGAAATCTTTGTTTTGCAAACCCGGAAAAAAGGGGCGCACGGACTAATTGCCAAAGACAATTTTTTTTGGGATCATCCCGGATGATTCAACCAGAAATTAAAAAACTGGGTTTGGGCCAAATGGGTTTTGATGAATAAAAAAACTTTCCTTGTTTTAGGATAAGGTGAGTAAAAAACCTTGGGGGGATTTTTTCGTGACGAATGTGTTTGTGATGAGGGGGAGAGAGAGGGGGGAACCCTTAGTGCCCTTTTTTTTTTTCCTAACCTCCCGGGGGTGAAAAAAAAAAAAGGGTTCGTCCCTTTGAATCTCAGCTCGGACAAAATCTTTAAACTTGACTTCTACAAAGGTATTTATACTACCTTTTGGTATCAAAAAAATCTTATCGAGATCTGGGTTGACCCACAGTGGATATGGCCCCACAGCTAACCACCTCCAAGTTTGCCGCCTTTTAAGGGGCATTAATAGGGGCGTCATTTTTCTAATGTACTTCATCACTAATGCTGTTTTTGGGCAAAAAAAACATTAAGTTTTAATGCCCTTTGATCTCTTTTACTCCCATCCCCCCTCTCTTTTCTCCCTTTTTCTTTTGTTCTCTTCTCTATACATCCATTTTCCCCTCCTGTTTTCACAAATTTTTCCATAGCGAAACAAGGGGTGCAAAAATTGCACACTAAGCCCCTTTAGCAGTGATGCCAGAATTCTCAAAACAAATATTGGAATCCTTTACTCCTATATTCTATCCGTCGGGATTCAAACCCGGGTCCCCCCTGCTTGCAAGGCGCGTGGGGGCTGAAGCACTCGCTAGGGGAAAATAGGGGAAAATGTACCAATATTTCGACAATGATCACCGATCTTTAATAGCTTTTCAATAATCGGGCCCGGGCTTGTAAACTGGAATGCGAGGGAACTGCGGCTTGGGAACCGGGGAAAGCCGGGTTAACTGCGGGCTTGTAACCTGGCCCCAAAGGGGATTAACTGCGGGCTTGTAAACCCCGGCCAAAAGATTAACTGCGACCTTGTAAAACCGGCAAAAGGGGACAACGCGGACTTTTTAACCTGGGAAAAACGGTAACTGCGACCCCTTTTAACCGGCCAAAAAGCGGGTTAACTGCGACCCCTTTTAACCTGGGAAAGGGGATTTACTGCGGACCCTTTTAAACCCTGGCAAAACATTAACTCGACCTTGTAAAAACCCGGGAAAACGATTAACTGCGGACTTGTAACCTGGCAAAGCGATTAAAATGCGGACTTGTTTAAACCCGGGAAAAAACGATTTTAAATCGACCTTGGGAACCTGGCCCAAAAAGATTAACTGCGGGCTTTTAAAACCCGGCAAAAACGATAAAGGCGAAATTTTTAAAAACCCGGGAAAGAGTATAATTTGTGACATCAAAAAAGTTATTAATTCAAAATCGATAACTTTTTTTTTAAAATTTTTTTGTTTACTGAAAAAGTTACCATAATTTTAGACAAATTGTCCCTTTTATCCCCATAAAAATTTTTCACTAAGGAAAAAAACAAAAACTACGAACAAATCAGAGACAGAAATTTTTCGCCCCTCACGTTAAATAAAACAATCCAAAAAAATTTATAATAAAAAACAAAATAATAATTTAAAAAATAAAATAAGCCCCTTTTTTATACTGCCCCATTAGAACTTTCAATTTCCCCTTATTCCGCATTAAAAACCCAAAACATAATATTTTTGTGGAAAAAAACCCCAATGGGAGGAAACTTGCCCTATCTTTGGCTTGGGTTTTTGGGAAACCCCCGATCTCCGATATTTTTCTGGATTCAAAGAGGTGGGGCCCCCTTTTCCACTGACTACGGGACAGACTTTTTAATCATAGGGTTTTTTTTGAGGGTTTAAAAGTCCCCTTTTACCGGACTCTAAAAAAACCCAAAAAACCCCCGGGTTTTACCAAGGGAATATTTAAATCCCCCCCCCCCCAAAAAACCCTTTTCACCAGTGATAAACTTTTCAAAGTCAGACTTTCCCCCCAAGTTTTTGTTTAGTCCCGCACTGGATGGGTTCTAGCTTCTTCTTTTCCTTTTGAAATATTCATTCTAAAGTCCTCCCTTTTTTCACTGCCCCTTTTAAATCCTTTATGTAAGTATCCCAAGGGGAAAAGGAAAAAAAAAAAATTTTTGAACTACGAGTTTTTAAACTTTCCTTTGAGTTTTAAGGGATAATTTTTTTTCAAATTGAATTATTATGTTTGTAACGAATTTCCTATAACATTTTTTTAAAAAACAGTTTTTTAAATTTAAAAGTGTAAAAATTTTTTTTTGGACAGGGAAAAAAATCTGTCCTTTTTGTTCTAGGGCGGAATAATATACA
>JAMCCL010000923.1:0-12564 GCA_024516035.1 Bactericera cockerelli | reverse complement strand
CCTGGGGTTCGGTAAAAACCGCAGCCCGGCGCTTGACAGTCAGCGGGAGCCGGCACCGGTGCACCGGTGTGTAGAACTTTACTCTTGCTCAGGTAGACGGTGGAGTCAGGGCCGGGAGCCTATGGGGTCCCGCGGGGGCAGCGCGCTATCTTCTGGTGAGACTCCAGGTCCGGAGTCTGCGTAGAACTGACTCTTGCCGGCGCCGTAGCGAGGCCCCAGGTCCGCAGCAGCTCTTCCCCCTGGGGACATGAGAGATGCTTATTTTTTATTTTATTTTTTATTATTAGTTAAAACAGGGGTAGACCAGCAGTCTGGCTGGGGGACTATAAACAGGGAAGTAGACCAGCGTCTGGCTGGGGGACTATAAACAGGGAGTAGACCAGCAGTTGGTGGGGGACTAAAAAACAGGGATTTAGACCAGCAGTCTGGCTGGGGGACTATAAAAGGGAGTAGACCAGCATTGGCTTGGTTCGGGGGGCCCTTGTCAATTATTAGCCCCCTTTGTAAAGACAGTTAGTTAGAAGTGCTGAGTCATTCCTCCACTGTCTGGCTACCATCGTTCACGATTGACGCCACTTATCTATCTATTTAGTAAAAGTAAGTAAAATTATTATATTTGTGTAAAATCACTTTCGTGATATCACAACTACTCAAACTCACTTATCTATGCTGAAGCCGGGACTTAAACCACCGACCTCCAGGTTACAAGTCCGCCGCCTTATCGTTTCAAGCTACTGAGGTGGGTTTTTTTTTATTTTATTTTAATAACTTTCCGCACATAATTATTTTTGTTTTCATTTTTCACTGTGCTATTACTTTAAATTGACATTCATTAATATTTTTTTTAAAAAAAGGGAAAACCAATAAATTTTATTTTTGATCAGACTGCCCCCAACCGGGAATCGAACTTCGGATCTCCGGACTACGGGCAGTAGTCACAACCCATTTCACCAGGGAGACTGGGGGTTTCTTACCTTGACGATTCTTTCAAAGCGAAGTCGCGCCGTTTCAAGTAGTTCTCAATCTGAGGTCCTGGTACTGAGTTCGATTCTTCGTGTAGAGCAGCGCGCACATCACTCGGCAGCGGGCTTCTTCGTCTCGTTGGCCCGCGATTGAGACCGCGACAGCTTGGACCGCAGTTTGGCGCCCACTGATTTGCCGAGCGAGCCGAAAAGACTGTGTTGCCGGCGGGAGCAGTGTTGCCGGCACTGTTGCCGCTGCTGTCACTCGTGTCCGTGTTGTTGAACTAGAGGGGCGTTGAATACGAACGAGAAAAGTTATTATTATTATTATACAATTCTTTATTAGATACAAAAGGACATTATGTACATATAAATAATAATTTTATCAATACCACCTGTCCCGGTAGCTCAGTGGTAAAGGCGGCACTCTGAGAATCCAGAGTTCGCGGGTTCGAAACCCAGGTTCGAGACATGACAAGTTATTCTCCCGTTTGGGATTTTGACCCTATAATAATTCCTTGAGATATACTGCTGGAATAACGGGAGTTCAATAGTCCTGATCGGCCGGTATGAATAAGACGATATCATTATTAACATGATCAATTATTTATTGAATAAAGGTAAATTAACATTTACATGGGCTTAACAAAGCAAGACACGAGATAATAAGTACATGTCGGCCTAACAAAGCAATAAGTATAACACACAAGATAATAAGTACATCTTTATATTTGACCGTCTTCGAGGTGTTCAATTATTATTATTACCTTTTCTATATGAGTCTAGCCGTTTTATTGCTTAAAAAATACATATACAGGAACAATATAAAGTTAAAAAAAAGTTATCATGTTTGTGTTAATAACAATCGTGATATCACAACTACTCAAACTAGCTTCATAAGCAAACAAATGTTTGCTTAACTGGGACTTGACCAACCGACCTCCAGGTGACAAGTCCACCGCCTTATCGATCAAGCTACAGAGGTCGGTTACAGGAACAATTTTTTATTTATTAATTTACATTTCATTTTTTAAACAAAACAATCAAAAATAAAGTAAAAGAATATACACAAAAGATAAATAAAATTTAGAATATTAATTAATTTTTACAATTATCTTGTAATCCAGGACGAAGAGAATACCTATGTGACAGAGAATGCTTTAGGCCAGCGGTTCCCAACTTTTATAGCTTGGGGCACAATAATATTTTTAAAACAATTTTGCGGCCCTCCCTCCTGATTTTATTTTGCACTATTTCAATATTATTTCTTGAGTTTCCGCCAGCATCCACGGCCCACAAGTAGGTTGCGGCCCACCGGTTGGGAACCGCTGCCTTAGGCAATCTCTGCCACTTAACTCCGATACATAAGACTTGTACTATTATTTTTACTATTATATTACTTGTACTATTTACCCCCTAAATGTACAAAAGATATTTTTTTTTTTTTTTTTTTTAAGCTTTATTAGGAGGACAAACAGGCAACAGTATAAAATTAAGAAAAGAAAGAAGAAAAAAAGAACAAACAAATGACAAAACAAATAAGTAAAAAAGAAAAGAAAATAGCAATAATGTCCTACCTAAAGGGCGGGGTTATTGCCTGTGGCAATCTCTTCCACCCAACCCTTATTGTACTTTAAGGGAATTGTAATGAAAAAAATGTATAATGTTAGCATAATGGGCATAATGGGACTCCCTGTCTCGAGCTGACAATCTAAATAAAGCACTACCATACTATACTATAATGAAATTAAATCAACTGATTATTATTATTATTATTATTACCTGCACATGAGGATCCAGCTTCAGCACGTCCAAATAGTCGGCCAGCAGATTCACATTGTCCTCGGCCGAATAGTTCCCCTCCTCCCCTGCGGCCTCAGGGCCGGGGTCCACGTTGAACTGGACCGGCAGCAGGTCGTGGCCGCAGTCCACCAGAGGGATTGCGGCCACCTGCGGCCGCTGGTCGCTCTGCATTGCGACCAGCGCGGAGAAGTGGCCGCCGTCGTAGGCGAGCAGGAGAGGACTCTTGAGACAGGAGGAGGGGGGACACTCGAGGGGCAGGTAGATGCCGCCGAACGGAATGGGAGCGAGGTCCTCACCTTGGGGGGGGGGGGGGGGGGGGGGGGGAGCGGTATTATTATTATTGTTACACACTGTATATCCTTAATCGGGTGGAAGAGATTGCCTAAGGCGATAACCCCGCCCGTTAGTTAGGACATATATTATGTATATATTTATTTATTTTTTCTTTATTTTTTTCTTCTGTTATATTGTATTTTGTATTTTCATTTGTAATTATTTGTATTGTATATGTCTATTACCTAATAAAGTGTAAAAGAAAAAAATCCTGTATGTAAAGTCGAAAACAAGCCTCAACTTCGTTGTAGCAGGCTCTCGAACTACCAGCTTCCAACATCGAGAGTCTGCCTTCAGTACACCTCTATCAGTCAAATGTAAGTGAACGGAACCACAATAGCCCCATCATATTTTGTCCACTGCTCAAATAAGAAAACCAACTAGTCAAAGCCCACGGCTTTTACAGTCCTCCGTGTCCTCTTTCCTTGCTATCGAACAATTATTAATACTATCTGAACTGGTTGCAGGGTTTTCGGTGAAACTCTTACAAATTAACACTGCGACCTAATTGTCACAAAACAAGGTGCCTGGTTCCCCAGGTACCTTAGTGAGATAGTATATATATGTGCATAATTAATTATATTGTTTGATTTTTACTTTCCTTATCCTGTAATAAGGAAAGTATTGTATTCGTCGAAAATTTGACCTACCCAGGTTTTCACATTTCTGGACGAATCATAGCCTCAGGATACCAAAAAAGTTGTTTTCAGTCATTGGTCCGTGCGTCTGTCTGTCTGTCTGTCTGTGTGTGAACAGGATATCTCGAGAACGGTAAGAGATAGAGACTTGAAATTTAGTATGGAAATTAATTTTATACACCAGACCAACCACGAAACTTTTGGTTGAAATCGGCCGCATTCCACGGCCGCAGGGCCGCAAATATTAGCCGCAAGCGCCGCTTCTTTGAATTGGTTAAAGATACAAAAAAAGTTGTAGAACATTATTTCTTAGAATGCAAAAATAATAGGGGTCTATTCTGATCATTTTTTTGATATCTTGAACTTTTTGGACCTCGGCTCCAATTTAACGGTATTTTGGAGGGACCCGCTCAGACCAATTTTTTTATTATTCATCCTAGTTAGGGGTTGTGACAATCAAATTCAATGATTTTGAAGTGCTAATTACGAATTCGGCATTTATTTTTAGTTATCTGTTACTGTTGAGTCACCAGTGGCGGAATTCGAGTCCTTTTTGGGGGATAAGGAAAATCGTGTGATGTTTACACCAGATTTTTTTTTTAAGTCCTACTTATTTATTTATTATGTTTCTGTTACTAAAAATGTCGGACTTTTTAAAAAAGGCATTAAATTTCACTTTGAACGATAAAGGAGCCGAATCCGAATGAACGGATTGGAAATCTGGGCTGGAAATATCGCCCGTAATCTTACATTAACGGGTGGCAGGGTTTTTTTTATTCACCCTGTATACATAGTAAGACTAAAAAAAATTGTTTAAGTTAGGAAAAAATTAAAATATCAAATAGACACATACAGTTGTTTATTTTGTTTCCATTTTTTCATTATTTTTTTAAATCATAATTTGTACTGTACACATGACACAAATGACACATGTCTTATTAATCTTATTATTCAATAAAGAATTTAATAATAATAACCTTACAAAAAAATTTGATATCCCCAAAAAATACCTCTCGCGGTGTAAAAAATGGTACGTCAATTATTTATTGAAGTGAGCTCACCATTCATATCCTTGAGCACCGTGTCCGCCACTACAATGATGGGCCGCCGCAGCACATGCGCCAGGCCAGCACGTGGATTTCCTCCAGGCTCTCGTAGATGGCTCCGGAGCCCGCGGAACTAGAGGCGTTGGACGCCAGTGACTGGCGGCGGAGCCGGGGCACGGTAGACGCCATGGACACGATGGCGTTCCACTCCCGACGCCACTCCAGCTCCGAGTAGACTAGACCTGGCGGAAGGATATGAATATTTTAGATAATATAAAAAGCTAGTTATTATTTTTTTTTTATTATTATTATCTAACCTGGTTGCAGGGTTTTCAGTAAAACCCTTAATATTAACACTGCGACCTAATTAGATCTATTGTGACGATCTATAGTTATTATAATACAGACAAACTTCGTGGCTCAGTGATTAAGAGCATGGGTTACTGACCCGGAGGTTGCGGGTTCGAATCCCGGCCGGAGCGGAAAATTCTGACCCAGTTTTTCCGTTTCCGGAATGGCATGGATGTAAAAGTAAAGTGCTCTGAAGTAATGCGAAAGCGGTTACGGGGCACAACTATCTTTTTAAAATAATAAAAAAAAAAACGCTCTTTAACGGAAGGTAACCACCAGGCGAGGATAATGGTCAAAGCATTTTATACCACTTAACCCACAGAGTCTTAATATCATGTGGTCACAAACTCAAATTAATGAGGAAAAATAAATGCACTGTGTGGGATTCGAACCAAAGGATGCCTACGCTACCTGTATTACCAGACTAGCACATTAAAGACTTGACCACCAGTGTACCAGATATTTGTGTTTTTATATCACAATTTTTAAAGTATAACTGAGAACCCAGGTCACCTGGAGTGCAAGCCGAATATGCTACCGTTAGGTCAAGGTGACTATAAAAATATAACTATTATGTCCTCACTTTCGTTTTCTTACTTTTGTCCCACTTTTTATCCGTATACAATTACACCTATCAATTTTGTTTTAAATTAACAAACTGGTAATCCAGGTAGCGTAGGGATCCGTCGGTTTGAAACCCACCCAGTGCATGAATTTTTCGTCATTAATTTGAGTTTGTGACCACTTAATAATAAGACTCTGAGGGTTAGGTGGTAGAAAATGGTTTGAACATCAAGCTCACCTGGTGGTTTACCTTCCTCTAGAGAGTGTTATTCATCATCATCATAGGATGGCGTCATCGTGAACGATGGTAGCCAGACAGTGGAAGAATGACTCAGCACTTCTACCACTGTCTTTACAAAGAGACTAGTAATTGATAAGGGCCCCAGAACCAAGCCAATGCTGGTATACTCATGTTCATAGTCCCCCAGCCAGACTGCTGATCTACTCTCTTTTTATAGTCCCCCAGCCAGACTGTGTTATTATTATGAATAAACAAAGAGGAGGAAGCAGTGTGCAGTTACCGGACTGTTCGTTGAGTTTGCTCTGCTGGTACTTCCACCGCCTCCACAATGCTTCCTTGCGGGGGACTGAGTGAGGAACACGTGAAGAGCTTTGCGCAGGGTCAGGAGACGGTCGTGGAACCCCCAGATACCTGTGATAGGAGAAGAGAGTAAAGGAGGCTCTTAGTAATGCTACACTACCCACAACCCACAATTATGTATGGCTAATATGAAATTTTAAAGTATAATTCCTAGCAGGAGAAAAAAAATCTTCTCTGTACTAGGATGTCTAGGGTCCACTCATAATTTGTAAGGAAATATGAGTAATTATTTGTATGAGTAACCACCAGTTGTAGCACAAGCAAGCAATAAAGTAGTTTAGCAGAAGATGTTACAGGAATTTCTGAAAGCTGTGCTATCTACAAAAGTTGTGACTTCACGACACACAAAAGATACTATACACAAAACCTAGTTATAAGATTCTTCTGACAAAGTGGGTATATTTTTTAATCATTGCTATAGTGTGACTGTCTCAACACTATGATAGGTTTGTCTACATTGTCAACTTTTCAAATTATGATAGAGATGTGATTCAACAATTGACACAGCCTTGAGAATGTTTACAAGTACCTCTTGCTTATGATACAATAGCAGTGGAATGTTACTATTATACTTGAGATGGACAAAAATATGTACCTCTAATAGAGCAAAAGCCCATAGAACAAATCTGATCACACATTGAATAATAAACATACCTACAAAGAGATGTTTTTACTGTTTTCAATAAAAATATTCAAAGAGTATTTGAATAGTATTCTAAGATAAAAGCTCTTTGATCTTTGTTTCAAAAATCATTAGATGGTAAAAAATATAGAAATTGATATAAAAATAGGAAAAGAAAATATTTTTAGACAAGAAGTTTTTAGAAATCCATACCTAGCTAGAGTCTAGAGAACAAAATATTGTTTATCAATATTTCACTTTCTATTCAAGACTGTTTTTTTTTAGTTTGATGTTACTTTCAACTACATTCATCATCCATCACAAAAGCTGGAAACTCATTAAACTTGCTACACAAATTAACATCACCCAAATTAACCTGAGTATGGCCAACAAAAGGATTTCAAGGATTTGAATTTGAATGATCACCCATTCAAATTCAAGTGAATAACAATCTGATTTAAATAGTTGGTGAAAAAATGCAAGGTAGAGTGGTGGAAAATTAAAATTATTATCACTTTCAGACTGTGCAGTAGCAGCTAGACAAATAGACTTTTTTATGACAAAATAAAAAAAAGTTGGTATAATTCATTAACAAAGTCTTACAGAGGTTGAAAATTGCCAATATTGAATTGTAAGTTCCATCTGTTTTATAATATCTATCTTCCCATTGAATTTCCTGATTTACCCTAATGATTTGATACATTTCTTGAGAGTAAAGGAATATGCATTACATCATGTAGGTAACATACACAATTAATCTGCTTGGTGTTTTCTTCATTAAAAGCCAAATGTATAAAACTATTTTAGGAGTACAATTAGTGCCCAATAAGCAAAGACTTTTTTTGTAAATATATCTATGATTATCTAAAACCTGAATTCATTATTTTAGCTAATTCCCACCCCTGCAAGCTTTTTTTTTATTTTCTTTCTTTGCCAACTAAAAAAACACAATCTTAATGATTACTGACTTAAGATAATAAGCACAAGAAAGACACATTTTATCTACTCATTAAATAAATTGATAAAATCAACTCATGATAGAGTTTTTTTTATCTCTAGGAGGGGGATTTTCAAGTGAGATCAATCACAAATATCCAATGTGAGCTTTTGTTTATCTATAGGTAGTTTAAATTCCCCTAGTCAGATTATATGGTGGTGATTGTATTGATGGGTACCTAGGCACGTCTTGAATTTTTCACAGCACCTCTTGGGACTGCAGTACAATAGGATACCAGTCCTGATGATCTATGAACACTTGTCACTTATTTGCCAAAGTGTGAAAGAGTCCGTCAATTTATAGACAATAGTCCCATATCAATCGATGAGAGACCAAGGAAGGCATGTATTTTCAGTCAGATCGGTCGTCTAAACCTACACAGGTTTCGTCAGAAGGACAAATTAGACACCTAGGACATGTCAGGCAAATTTGGACTGGAGACCCCACTGAACGCCCTTGGAGTTTCATTAAAAACTAAGGAAATGCCCACCACTGATAGCATGCCAAACACCTGTGAACAGAAAAGGGGAATCTGTGGTCCTTACCTTTCTCAAGAAAATGTTAATCCAATATCCGGAAAGAGGTTTTTTAAATTTATTTCACTCAAAATACAACTCGGAACACTTTCTTTAACACTTTTGAAACAAATCTCGAAACTGCAGAAGAAAATCAAAACAATTCCATCTTGACGAAACACAACGAGCTACTTTGCAGTGTTACCAACACAAAAAAGTTTGAATAGATCAAAAAGTTTACATGGCTCCGAGTGATGCGTAGGTACGTCAGATCTTGGGCAGAGAGAGATCTTATCAGTATTTTTCTGTCTAACCGAAGTAGATGCAAAAGATGCAAGTGGAATAAAAATAATGAATAAACTAGAAGCAAGTCATTTTTCTTTTGACAGAAGAAAAATTCTTCTTCTAGTTTGTTTGGATAACCAAAATGGATTTAGAAAATTCTTGCTTCCAGTTCTTTTATAAAAATAAATAAAATAAAAAATAAATAATAAATGCTTTTTCTTTGTGTTATTATGTCACAATTTTAGTGGGTAGCGCAGAATCATAGGACTTTAACACTTTAATTTCCAATATCTTGTATTACTTTTTTGCCTAAGATTCTGCCACTGGTCGCTGCTTCACATTAAAGCAGCTACTCATTTTTCCTCACGAGGTATGAGTGGACCCGAACATCCAAGTACAGAGCAGAAAAAATCTCTCCCCGCTGGGAATCGAACCCAGGTCACCATGTGTGCAATGCCTAGCGCGCTAACTCGCTCTGCCACAGTGACTACTCCAGTTCTTTTATAGGTCAAGTCTTTAAAAATACGTCTGCAACGCATTTTTCTTTCACGAATAGTGGGTAGTGGAAAAGCTAAACTGGAAATCTATATTATAAAAGAAAGCTGTCTGTATGTGTGTATGTGTGTGTGTATGTATGTATGTTCTTTATACAAATCCACACCGTTTGGACCGAGAAACCTGAAATTTTGCACATAGGTCCCTTTGGATCAGGAAATTCTTCTAGGCTAGATTATATCTCCTGAGGTTAAGCTACAATGAGTAAGGATAAAAATGGATGGGTGACGCAAAAAAAATCACGTTTTTTGACATAAATGACATTTTTTCTCGAAATTTGTCGCGACGACCTATCAACTCAAAGCAAGAAAGTTTTAGGCAAGGGTTCGAGCTTTCAATTGACATATCGATCGCGAATTTCTGATGAGCCGTTCTTGAGCTACGCCGGGTAAGGTAAAAAAATGGATGGGTAACATGTAAAATATTCACGTTTTTTGACCTAAATGACATTTTTTCTCGAAGTTTGAAGTGACGACCTATCAACTCAGAGCGAGAAAGTTTTAGGCAAGGGTTTAGGCTTTCATTTGACATATTGATCGCGAAATTCTGATGAGCCATTCTTGAGCTACGCCGGGGGAAGACCAGAAAATAGATGGGCGACAAAAAATATTTCAGGTTTTTTTTCAAACCTAAATGACATTTTGTGTGTGTGTGTGGTGTGGTGTGTGTGTGGTGGTGTGGTGTGTGTGTGGTGGTGTGTGTGTGGTGTGTGTGTGGTGTGTTGTGTGGTGTGTGTGTGTGTGTGGTGTGTGTGTGTGTGGTGTGTATGTGTGTGGTGTGTGTGGTTATGTGGTGTGTGTGTGTGTGTGGTGTGTGTGTGGTGTTGTGTGTGTGTGTGTGTTTGTGTGTGTGTGGTGTGTGTGCTTTGTGTGTGTGGTGTGGTGTGTTTGTGTGTGGTGTGTTTGTGTGTGGTGTGTGTGGGTGTGTGTGGTGTGTGCGTGTGTGTGTGGTGTGGTGTGGTGTGTGTGTGTGTGTGTGTGGTGTGTGTGTGTGTGTGGGTGGGTGTGTGTGCGTGTGCGTTGTGGTGTGTTTGATGGGCTGGCGAAGCGGCGGGTGTAACCCTAGTATCACATAAATGTCAAAGACATTGACTGACTGACCACTGATGATCATCGCTCTACAGCCCAAACCGTAAATCTAGGAAGCTGAAATTTGGTTAGGTAGCTTTGTCTTATAGTCTAGATACGTGCAATAAGACGGAATTTTTCGAAATTCCCACTACAAACACCTGCCATTGGCGAAAAAGGATTTTTTGCTTTCACGGCCATGCCTCGGCCCGCAAAGCGGGCGACAGCCCGCTAGTTTGGAATAAAATGGAAATATTTGGAAATGCCGAACTTGAAAAGAATAAAATTATCCCAAAGAAAAATAACCTTTTTTGTTTGATAACTTTTTTTCGGTTTAAGGTCGCTTTCAACTTCAAGTTTAATAAGTATTATTAATATCACTACGGCAGTTTTTACCCTACCTTGGCTGAAAACTCACAAACCTATTCTACTCAAGGTACTCAAATTAACCTTACCCAGCCTGAGTGGGGCCGAGAAATAGTCAGCAACACGAGGGTTTGAATTTGAGTGGTCACCCATCATCGAATCCTGGATGATGCTTATCTTTCGTGACAGAACGAGCACTGGTGTATATTCAATGCGGCCAACGACGCCTATAGCGACGTTGAGCTTGTTTGAAAACTTTGATTGGGTTATAAAATGGTTTGCGACCTTTGGTGTGTGGTCTGGACAGCCTAATAGATACCTACGCAAATTAAATTTTAATTTTGACGAGCATCAATCAATAATAATAAAAGAATTGAGCAATTTTTGAAACTTTTTTATGCTTAAGTGAACATTTCAAATTGGAGCTGTAGTTAACATTTGATCTACAGGACTTGAAAATGTACTTGTCAGCTGTTTTTACGAATTTTGTCGGAAAACACCGAGCAAGCCAAACATCTTTTATCTCTCTCTTTCGTGATTTCTTCTTCTTTCTTTTCTTCTGTTGCCTTTTCTAATCTTCGTTTTTCGATTTACCAAAAGTGATTTATATCATAAATTTGTAATTATATTGATAATTAATTAATTGCATAACTTGAAATTTGCATTAGGTATTCAACATGTTCAAGTGTTAAGAACAATCAACACAGTGACACTTTGAATTTTCTAAAAAGTAATCATGATATGAGATCAGTGCTGAACTTCCAACATCAAGATGGCCTGTCTGATAACTCTGAAGCAAGAAATAAGAACTTTGGAATCTATTTTCCCCAAAACCACAATCGTTTTCAAATTTTGAATGCCAGTGTCGATGAAATAAACTGTTAGATTTCTCGGGAGCAGTGGAAAGAAATATGACATCCACGCTAACATTACAGTAAGTTCTGAAAGTGTCCTCTAGGATTTTGTTCCTCAGTGAAAGTGACACCAGAGGAGCAGGACCCAAACAAAGAGATTTCAGCCAGACAGAAGTGTCAGGGTTCTCAAGAAGTCCTTTGTTGTGGTGTCCCCAATCCTTTCTTAAAAGTGGGTTTATGAATCTAGATTTTGAACTAGAGCAATCTGTAGTGGTCATGCATACAAAATGTGAGACTATTATGCATTTTGAGGTCCCTCTGATTTAGATCCAATTTAGCCATTTAAAATTCTTGACCAATTTGTAAGTATTTATGTCTGGCTATACAATAGGTAGCAAGACCAGATGTAATCAAAAAATTTGTGAGCGGGTATTATCTACTAAGATTTTAGAGTCCTAAGTCCAAGTTATGAATTGAAGTGAAAGAGGAACACTATTTGAAAATGAAATGTCAATAGAAATTTTTTTGAATTAGTATACAGAAAGAGAAAAAAAACACTTTAAAATTTAATATTTTTTTAAAATTTGTTATATGTATAGGTTAGGAAGCAAGCATAATACTGTTTTTGGGACCAAGATTAGGTATAGTTCACCTTCTTGATTAGGAGATGTTAAACTATTTCCATACATTTATAGGAGACTTACCCATCTACCCCTCTGTCTGGTTTGCGGAGTCAGAAGAAACAAGTGTGATAAATGCTGTTCAAATTTTGAGCAACACAAGTGGCTATGAAAATCATGTAAGTGACTTACCATCTTGTTCTTCAGCAAGTAGTTACCTATTGCATTTGATTTTATTTTTATATATTTTGTTACAACACATCTAAAATTTCTCTTTCTCATTGAGGGATTTTTTTTTCTTTGTGTTTAATCTGAAATAAACAGATATTTCAATATAATCTTTAACATTTCTATTTATTTTTCACTTTTTTTTTATTTTTAAAAT
>JAMCCL010000922.1:0-12567 GCA_024516035.1 Bactericera cockerelli | reverse complement strand
ACCCAAACTAACTAACCCCCAAACCAAAACCCTCCAACCAAACCTAACCTCCTAACTAACCTAACAAACCAAACCCCCCCAACCAAACCCAAAACCCAACAACCCCCAAACCCCAACCAACCCCAAACCCCCAAAAAACTAACCAAAACCCCAACCAAACCCTACCCAATAAACCAACCAAAACCCAAAAAACCCAAACAAACCCTAACCCAACCCAACTAATAAAAAAATTTTTTTTTTTCAAAGAAAATGACGCATTTTTCATTGGTCGGAATTTATGTTTAAAGACGACCCCAAAAGGGGATTCAATGTTGTTTTTCGGAACCCCCGTTGCGCAAAAAAGTTATTTGGATCTGTAGTAGCCCCCCAAACAAAATTAAAATAGATTTTGGGGGGAAAAATACGGAACGTTAGAAATTAGGCCCATTTAAGGATTAAAGGAAATTGGAAAGGGGAATTGTATTGGGAAATTTTATACTATTTTTTGACAAAAATTTTTATTTTACACATTATAAGGAAAAACATTTACAAAAAAAATGGGGAAAAAAAAAGAAAGAAAGGGGGAAGGAAAAAAAAAAAAGGAAGGAAAAATTAAGGAAAAAAAATTTAAAAAAAAAAAAAGAAAAAAATAACAAAAAAAATTTAATTGTACGTGTAGAGAAAAATTTGAAAATTGAAAAAAAAAAAAAATGACAATTTATCCCCTGTAGATCAGAATTTTTGAACTATGAAAAAAAAAAAAAAAAAAAAAAACAATCCGAAACCCCCCCGCCTGAGAGAGATGATGATGATCGCCGGGGGGGGGAGGCGGGGGTTTTACTTGCGGGAAAAAGTTTCAATCAAAGGGTATTGATCTTTCGAGCGAGAAATAAAAGAGGAAAAAGATAGGCGGTTCCTTGTCTCGTCACCGCCGACAAACCACGAACGGGGCGGACATCGGGCGGAGCGAGCGAGCGACGAACATTGGTTCTTCCAACATACAGCACAGGCTCGTTCGAGGCGGCGGCGACGCCTCCTCGAAGAGCACAGTGTTTCTAATCCGCAAGCGAGAAAGTGTGTTGTGAACGCCAAAGTGAGGGCTAGGTTCAACAGATCGCAGCGTGGTAATGCTCTACCGACTCACAGCGCCGCTGGTAGTAAGTCGTCTGCAAACGGGCTCGAGTCCGACATCGAACTGTTTGAGCCACGAGGGGCGTCCACCAGTTCAACGCCTTGCGGACACGAGCTCGTCGGCGATCGTGACCCCGAAAGTGCATCCGCGAACTCGCCTGAGCCGAAAATTTTGTCCGCCAATCGGCATTGGGCTTGTAGCGGGGGCGGTGGACGCGGTTTGCCCCGAGCACACCGATGATTCCCGCTGCTTCGTCTCGACGGCGAGGCCGAGACGCTCGCAGGTTTAAGAGCCTGTTCGTCAGGCACCCTGAAGTGGCGCGCCGGGACTCCTGGTATTGTCGTCGTACACTCAATTCAGTCGTACACCACTACGATTGAACGGATACGGCCTTAGAGGCGTTCAGGCGTAATCCGGATGGTTAGGTCGCACACCGCCGCTCGAGCGAGTGCTCGACCAAATGTCCGAACTGCGGTTACTCTGTATGAGCAGGATTACTAACGCAACGACGTCTCGCAGTATCAGTAGGGTAAAACTAACTGTCTCACGACGTTAAACCAGCTCACGTTCCCTTTAGAGGTGTGAAAAATCCGATCACTAGGCGAATTTTGCTTCGCAATGATAGGGAGAGCCCACATCGAAGGATCAAAAAGCGACGTCGCTATGAACGCTTGGCGCCACAAGCCAGTTATCCCTGTGGTAACTATTCGACACTCTTGCTGAAAACTCGTCAAGCCAAAAGGATCGAAAGGCCTTGCTTTCGCAGTCCTATGGTGCTGAACATCGAGATCAAAACCGGCTTTTGCCCTTTTGCTCGAGCGAGGTTTTGTCCTCGCTGAGCCGACCTTAGGACACCTGCGTTATTCTTTGACAGATGTACCGCCCCAGTCGAAATCCGCCTGGCGCGGTCCTCGAGTCGGATCGCGCTCGGGGATAAATTGTTGGCACTGCTGGACGCGATCCCGAGATGGCACACCGAAGCGACGACACCCGAAGCCACGCCGGCCAACGACCCGTTGCGCTTGGTTCAAGAATTCCGTGATTGGTTGGCGAAGCCGACGGACGCACCCGGCAACGTCGACCGGAAGGACGAGCGCGGCACGGTTGCGGACCCGCGACAGGTGACCAACGCGTTCCGCTTCATGAGTAAGTAAGGAAACGATGAGAGTAGTGGTATTTCACGCGAGGGCACGCGACCGCCCGCGAGCAAGCTCAACCGACGGTGAACGCACCGTCTCCATTATTCTAACTCTCATGTCTCCGTACAGGGCCAGACTGAGTCAAGTCAACAGGTCTTCTTTCCGTAATTTTTCAGGACCCTTCCCCGGCTGTGGTTTCGCTAGATGTAGATAGGGAAGAGTGGGAATCTGTTAATCCCTTCATGGCGTCACTAATTAGATGACGAGGCATTTGGTACCTTAAAAGAGTCATAGTTACTCTGCCGTTTACCGCGCTTGCTTGAATTTCTTCAGTTGAATTCAGAGATGGGCAGAAATCACATGCGTCAGACACCTTTGGGGCATCGCAATGCTTTGTTTTAATTAGACAGTCGGATTCCCTTGTCCGTGCCAGTTCTGAGCTGACGTTACATGGCCGCGAAGAGGATCACCGGCCGTCGACGGTCGTGCGAAACACAACCGCCGCCGAAATCGGGGCCTCGCAGCGAGGAAGTCCGGGGGTGCTAGGCACGGGACGTGTCGGATCGTCCGACCGGCCTAGGGTTCCGAGCAAGCCGAAACCCAGGGGCGGTGACCGAATTCACTGTACAGGCCGGTCGTAGGCGCTAACCGCTTCGACCAAGCGAGGACCACGTTCTCAGAGCCAATCTTATTCCGAAGTTACGGATCGATTTTGCGATTCCTTACTACATTAGTTTACGATAGAGGTCTTACTCGGAGACTGATGCGGATATGAGTAGACTGGCGCGAGACTTCGCGTGGCCCTTCCGGATTTTCACGGTCGAGGGGGAGGCTCCGGAACCGCAGCAATGCGGTGCTCCGCGTTCGGTCCCTATCTCCTGTAGAGGATTCCAGGCAGTACAACGTGATACAGAAAAGATAACTTCCGGAGCTCCCTCAGCTTCTCGGGTCTTTTCGGGTTACCGACGAGGCCTTCACCGGGAACAGTTAAGGCACACGAACGAGGGCCACGAAACATGAGAGCGGTCCGCGTCAGGTAGGGAATGGGGACCGCGTCCTTTCGTCGTGGCGGTTACAATCATTTCAGCGAAGAGTTTGAAACACGAACCATGGTATATGCATCGCTGTTTGGCGAGGACTTAGGATCGATGAGCCTTGTGCAACGGTGTTCACAAGGAACCTTCTCACATCAGCCTCCAGGGCTTCACTCGAGTATTTGCTATACCACCAAGATTGCACCAGTGGCGGCTCAGGCGGCTTACGGCTCAACTCTTCTGGCACACCACTGCGCCTCTACTCGTCAGGGCTTACGGGTCTGCGAACGCCCAAAAGCTGCAGCCACTTGCATGACGGCGAGCATAGGCACGACGTTCAGCGGATCATTTTCAGGGCTAGTTGCTTCGGAGGTGAGTTGTTACACATCTTAGGGATGTCGACTTCCATGGCACGCCTGCTGTCGGTAGCAACCAACGCTTTTCTGGTTCCAATGAGCGTCGATTTAGTCGCGTAGCTCGGCGTTTGGTTCATCCCACAGCGCAGTTCTGCTTACCAAATTGGCCACTTGGCACTAAGTGATCCAAGGCCGGCTTCAAACATCTGAGCAAGCGGGGTTTCACATTTAAAGTTTGAGAATAGGTTGAGGTCGTTTCGGCCAAGGCCTTAATCATTCGCTTTACGGAAGAGACTCAATGAGTTCATCTCGACAACTCGAGCGCCAGCTATCTGAGGGAAAATTCGGAGGGAACAGCTACTAGATAGTTCGATTAGTCTTTGCCCTATACCAGCTCAGACGATCGATTTGCCGTCAGAATCGTTTGGACTCCATCAGGGTTTCCTGACTTCGTCTGGCCAGGCATAGTTCACATCTTTCGGGTCTAGGTGTGTGCTTGGGCGACTCTCGTCTTCCGTTGCGGTGGCGATTGAGGACCGGGAATGCGGGCGATCTGTCAGAACCCTTTACGGGCGGATCCGTCGCCATCTTCCCTCGACGAGTGCTGGATCGTTTTAATTTTTTTCGCCTTCGGGTTTCGTCTGGTCGCACCGGGGTCATAGGGGCCCGGGACGGAACCCAACGATCGACACACGTTAGACTCCTTGGTCCGTGTTTCAAAAGGGTCGAACGAGAGCTCGATCGGATTGTCGTCGCAGATGGTTCGGGATACGGGCCATGGACGCGACGAACGGCCCCGTCACCGACGGGAAGACGATCGAGAGCGTCAAACCCGCGACGGAAAAATACCATCCGCCGATCGGCACGCCCCCACAGGAGAGCGTATCCAAAACACGTGGTTCAACTACGCGGGATTTCGGCCAGCTGGCCCGGGGTCGGCTATCAGGGCGCTCCCTCCGGGGACCGTCAAAACCGAGTCACCGGACGCGTCGACGCTTCCAGCGAGTCGCGAGTTCCATGGGGAGGAAAATCGGTCCGGCGGATGAACATAGCCGGACGGCCCGCCGTGGCGCAACGATCAACATCACGCCGAAGACGCAACGTGGTGCGTGACAACGGAAACGACCGACCGGTCCACCGACACGAAACTGAGTCCTCGCGACGCGTTCATCGGGTCTCGTTCGTTTACCCCGAACGGGTTTACGTACTTTGAACTCTCTTTCAAAGTTCTTTTCAACTTTACTCACGGTATTGTTCGCTATCGGTCTCGTGGTCGTATTTAGCCTTAGATGGAGTTTACCCCTGCTTAGGGTGCATTTCAAGCAACCCGACTCTAGAGTGGTACCTCTGGGCGGGCGCAGCGGTCTCTAGGGCTGGCACCCTTTGGGCCATGGCCCTTTCAAGGTGGACTTGAGCACGGCCAAACACCAGATAGCGGGACCAACTCGAACACCACATTTCTCGAGAGACTCGGCTCCGGGGATTCGTGCTGGGTCTTCCTCTTCGCTCGCCGCTACTGGGGAATCTCGTTAGTTTCTTTTCTCCGCTTATCGATATGCTTAAATCCCCGGGTAGTCCGTAAGCCGAGGTTCGTTCGAATCAATTAGTGGGCGTTGGTTGTGTGTTTCGGCGGCAAGGCTAGCTCGAGTTGTCCGTTAATTCTCTCCGCGAGCAACGACAGAGTGGGCAGCGTCTCGGTCCGGTCCTGGATGGCTCGGTGCCTCCCTGCAGCAGGGGAGGTTTGCGGGAATGCGTTCACAAACAACGAACAGCAAAGAAACCTTCCTGGTTTGTGACGAATCAGCTCAAGGGGGGGTTGTGTGTGCCCGGGGAAGCGGATCCGAAACGCCGAAGGCAGGTTTGGTGTAGCGGTGAGGGCCCATGTGTGAATTGGGTTCTTCCACACGTCGTTTGCGTCCCGGAGAGAGGCGAGACGAGCGAGGTTCCCGGGAAGCACAGTATCCGAGGGACGAGCATTGTGCTGGCGGACGAAATATTTCAAAAGACGCCGAGCGGAAAACGCGGACAAGTACGCGCGTTGCCACCGAAGAAACCCATGCAAGGGGTTTCCCCTCTCGAAAGAGAAGATGGCAAAAATGCGGTCGCTCGAGTCGGAGAAAGAGCACGTGAGGAGACTCACACCGTCTCGGAGGAGTGACCTAACTGTATGATTATGTTCGATGGGAAAAACCTGGATGTACGGACCCGAAACGCAGGGTTGGGCAGCTGGGGTTTTGACATGTCAAAGTTCGTGTATTGATTTTAAAATGACAGCGCGTTGTGCGTTCTTCGTCGACCAGACCCAAGTGACCCAGTTCGGGGTTTTACTTTTTCTCGTCGTCAAAATTGCTTTCTTGAAGGTTTTAATAAGGTCAGTTTTTCGACACGGACAATTCAGAGGAGGCCGGCGAAGCAGCCGGAGCGTACGCGAACAACATAATTCTTCCACCACCAAGATGACGAAAACCCCCAGCGTTCAGGGGCCCAAGGGATGGTTCTTTCGGATAGCGGGACGTTGGCGAAGTAGATGAATGATCATCATTTCGATGCGCCGAATGGAAGCGTAGGACCGGGTCGGTGGGAGTTGTAAGTGGCATGGCCCCGGTGGGGGAAATTGCATGGCAGCGCGTCGGAAACAACACGCACGGTTTTCGCGGGGCCCAATTCCAAAATTTTGGGAGGGGTTTTTTTGATACCAGTCACGGGGCGGAAGGCGGTAGGTAATGACCTTCGGGTTAGGAAACTTGTTAGACTTTTTTCTCAAAATAATAAGTTTGGATTTTCCGATGAAGTGGGAGGGGAGAGGGTTTTGCCCGGTGAAGACTCATAATCATTCAATCGGTAGTAGCGAGGGCGGTGTGTACAAAGGGCAGGGGACGAATCACACGCGAGCTTATGATCGCGCTTATGGGAATTCTCGTTCAGGGGAAAAATGCAAGCCCGATCTATCACGAAGGAGGTTCAGTGGGTTCCGAAACTGGCCAGGTTAGGCGTGTTTCTTCAAGTGTGGGGGGGCCAGAAATTAAGGGCATACCGACTTTATTGTCAATCTCGTACGGCTAGAGCCGTCTGCCCTTAAAGAAAATTAAAGGGAGAAGTCGCCGACGGAAAATAGGCGTGACGCTCCCGAAAGCAGACAAAAACCGGTGGATCCCGCCAGACGGGGAGTCGATTTTGACCCCAAATTTAGCGGGAAAAAGAGTCTGTTTTTATGGGAAATTTAAACCCAGACAAATGACCAAATAAGAAGGCCTGCCACCACCCCGCAACAAGAAAGAGCTTCAAATTGTCAATCCTCGGTGTCGGGCTGGTGAGTTTTCCGTGTTAGGTCAAATTAAGCGGCTCATGGTGGTGCCCTTGTAAATTTCCTTAAGTTTAGCTTTGCAAATATTCCTGGAACCCAAAAAGCTTTGGTTTCCGGAAGTGCATAAGTCATCGGAGGACTTTAGGGGAAAGTGGTGCCCTCGTTTAAAGGTTAGAATAGGGCGGTAATCGTTGAACCTTTTTCGTTTTGATCCGGGGACAAACGGAAAAAGCTTTCGTTGGTTGCGCGCATTAAAATTTTCCTTAAGTCGAAATACAAAAGCCCGGGCCCCTTTTTAATAAATTAGTGGGTTCCGAAAACCAAAAAACCCCATAACGGGAAACGCCCCAAACGGGAAATTCAGCACAAAAATTCAGGCGGGGGCCCTTGGGGCCCGTCACCTTTGTTCCCTTTTGACCTTTAAAATTTTGTTCAAAGTAAATTTCCCGGGTCGAACTGGGAGGGTAAACCCTTCGCCCCGGGGCAGGACAGGGCCCTGGGTGGGGCCCGGGGGCCGACGGCCCAAACAAAACGTTTTTTTAAACCCGAAAGCCCGGAAACGAAAGCCCGAACCCCCCGGCGGGAATTTGCAGCCCATTAAACCCCCGTGGCGGTAAACCCGGGCCCCCCGGAGAAACACCAAACCGGTTTTTTAACCAAAACCATTTAAAAACGCTATTGGAGTTTGGTTACCGCGGTGTGGCCCAAAATTGCCCCAAGGTTGTTAAACCCCGTTTTAAAGTTATTTTCCCGATTAGAGGCCTCGGATGAGCCCCGTATCGTTTTAATTTTTTTCATTTACCCCCTGAGTGGGGTGGGAAATTTGCTTTGCTGCTGCCCCTTTTGGATGTGGTACCGTTTCTCAGGCCCCCTCTCGGGATCAAACCCCTAATCCCCGCCCCCGTTCCCCATGGAAGGCGAAACCTCCCACGCAGTTGATAAGGCAGACTTTTTAAAAGATCCCTCCCGACTGAGCCCGTGGAAAGAAAAAAGTTATTCAGAGTCCCCCTTGGTCGGCCCGGAAGGGAGATTTTTCCCGGAAAGGGCCCCCGGCCCGAACATGGGTTTTGATCAAAATAAAAGGTTCCTCCGCCGGGGGCGGTGGGAAAAATTGTCGGCGTATTAGCTCTGAATTCCCACGTTACCCCAAGAAAAACTGAATGGTACGACCCAAGGGAAACCCCATAATGTTTTAAAATTTGACCCTTTTCGCGGTTTCACTGCGCGCAAACGGTACGGTTGAAACTGAGCTGCATGGCTTAATCTTTAAACCCCTTCATAGGATAACCGGGCCCCCGGGTCGGGCGGGGACATCGACTGCCGGACGCTCCCCCAGGGGAAACCCCGGGAAGGTTTCAAACACGACAGCGATTGATTGTTCAAAAAGGGGTTGTGAAAAACGAAAAGCAATCCCAGAAAGGGGCCCCATATGTTCCCCCCCAAACCACTGGGGTCATCGCCCCGGGTGGTTTCCTTTTTGGGCAGTCAATAATTTTGGGCCCCGGGAAAAGTTCATCGTTTTTAACGGGGCCCTTCGGCCCCGATCCCGCAAACGTGAAAATCCCGGACCCGGGTATTCCTGTCATGGGGTAAAACCGATTTGCTCGGGGGAAAAAACCTTCCCCAACCCCCTCAAACTTTGAAGCGAAAACCCTCGATTCGTCCCCCCCGCCCCCAAACAGGGTTATGGGTTTGCTGGTAACTGGCCTTGGAAAATATGGGAAAATGCTTAGCGTCAATAAACCTCGCACGCCCCAAAGGTCCCGGCCAGACCCATACAACTTAAGCACCCCTTTGGGGGCCTTTGAATGTTTAAAATGGGAAATTAGTTTTCCATATTTTAAAAAAAATTTTGACAAGTAGACTGTAGCAGAAATTTTTGGAAAAAAAAACCCTGGGGGGGAGAGCCCGGGGAACCCGCAAAGAGTTCAGTTTGCCGGGGGTTCGGGGTTTTACCGCGCGGCACGGGAAAACCCCCTTTTCCTCGGTTCCGGCCGTCACTGCCTCTCCCGGGGGGGTTTTATGCGAAGCAAAACTTTTTTTCCCGGTAGATTTCCCTTGGGCCCGGGGGCCCGGGAATTTTGGGCGGGGGCGTGTCCCCGGCCCGCTTCCTTGGCCCCGGGGGGGTTTATGCAAAACGAAGCGTGGTCCCCCTTTTTTTCTCATTGGTCGGTGATGGGCCCCCTGCGGGGGGGGGCGCGGTTCGCCCGGCCCAAAAATTTTTTTAATTCCCGGGGGGTTTTGGAAGCAAAAGGTGGGCCCCGCCAATTTTTTCCCCCGGGGTAAAGGGTTTGGGGGCGGGGCTGCCCCCCGGGGGTAGTTTTGAACTTCCCCTTCCCCCCCCGGGTGGGTTTATCCGGGGGGGGGGTTTTTTTCCCCGGTTAGACTTTTTTTTTTTTTTGGCGGGGAAAAAAACTTCCCCCGCCGAAAGGGAAAAAATGGCCCCAAAAGAAAAAATTTTTTCCCCCGGGGGTTTTTTAAACCCCCCCAGTTCGTCGGTTATCCCCCGCCCCGGTTTCCCCCCCTTGTTTAGGGGGGTTTTTCCCCCCAAAAAGGGGCCCCAAGGCTTTTGGGTTTTGTAGGAGATACAAAAAATTTCCCCAAAACCCCAAAAAATTTTGTTTGGGCTGACCCAGGAAAAAGGGACCCAAAAACCCCTTCGGTTAACCCGTCCCCTTAAAGGGAAAGCCCCCCCAAAACGGGCCGATTTTGCGGCCCCCCTTTAGGAGATACAAAATTTTTTGAAACCGGGAAAATGTTTTTTGGGGCGGCCCCCCGGGAAAAACGAAACCCGAACACTTCGAATTGCACACCTCGTGCCCCTAAAAGGGGCAAAGTTCCCCCCAAAAAAAGGGCCCCCCCTTTGGGGGGGGTTTCCCCGTAGGGTTAAAAAATTCCCCAACCCAAAAAAGGTTTGGGTGGCCCCCCCGGGAAAATTGGCCCAAAACCTTTGTTGAACCCCTTTGCTCCTTTGGAAGCGGAAAAATTCCCCCCAAAAGGGCCCCCCCATTTTTGGGCCCCCAGTGGGGGGATCAAAAAAATTCCGGGAAACCCAAAAAATTTTTGTTTGGCTGACCCCTGGGGGAAAAATGGCCCCCAAAAACTTTGTTTTCCCCCAAAGGAAAAGAAGCGGCCCAAAGTTCCCCCCAAAAAAAGGGGGCCCCGCATTTTGGGTTTTTCCGAAGGAAAATACAAAAAAAATTCCCCGGGAAAAACCCAAAATGTTTGTTTTTGGGTGCCCCCGGGGAAAAAAAGGACCGAAATTTTGGTTGACACTGTGTAATGCCGGGAAATTTCCCCCCAAAACCCGGCCCCCCAGTTGGGTTTCCCCCTAGGGGATAAAAAAAATTTTGTGGAAAAAAAAAGTTTGCCCCGGCTGAGGCTGGGAAAAAAGGGCCCCCTTTTTTTGGGTTTGGGAAACCCCCTTTGCTCCATGGGGGCAAAAAACCCCAAAAACCGGGCCCCCGGGGTTGGGGTTTTTTCCCCTTGGGGAGAAAAAAAAAATTTTTGTGGAAAAAAATGTTTTTTCCGGGCCCTGGGCACCCCAAAAAAATTGGCCCCAATTTTTTGGGTTTAAAAATCGTGCTATAAAGCGAAAAATTTCCGCCCAAAAGCGGCCCCCCCAGTTGCGGCTTTCCCATTGGGATCCCCAAAAAAATTTGGGAAACCAAAAAGGGTTTTGTCGTGGTAAGGGGGATCCGAAAAAAGGGGCCAAAAACTTTTTTTTAAAAACCCTGGCCCCCTTGGGGGGGAAAAAATTTTCCGCAAAAGGGGCCCCGCCTTTGGGCCCTTGACCCCCCCAACCCCCCCACCCCCACCACACAACCCACCCAACACCCCAACCCACCCAACCCCACCACCCCAACCCACACCACCCAACCACCCCAACCCACCCCCCACCAACCCCCCCCACACCCAACCACCACCACCCCACCACCCCCCACACCCACCCCACCCCCACCCACCACCCCAACCCCACACCCCACCCACCCCACCCCCACCACCCCACACACCCCCCCCCACCCCCACCCCCCCAAACCACCCACCCACCAACCCAACCCCACCCCCCACCAACACCCACCCCCCCACCCCACCACCCCCAACCACCACCCCACCACCACCACCCACCACCCCCACCACCCACCACCCACCAAACCCACCCACCCACACCCCCCCCCCACCCACCCACAACACCCACCCAACCCCACAACACCACCCCCACACACACCCCCACCCACCACACAACACCCCACCACAACACACCCAACCCCACCCCAACCACCAAACCACCACACCACACCACACCCCCCCACCACCACACAACCAACCCAACCACCCCAACCAACCACCAAACAACACCCCCACCCAACACCAACACACCACAACACCCCCACCCCACCCCCAACACCCACCCCAACCCCACCCAACCACACACCCAACAACCACCCCACCCACACCCCCCCCAACCACCACACCCACCCCCCACACCACCACACCCCACACCCACAACCCACCCCAAACCCACACCCACCACCCACCACCAAACCCCACCACACCCAAACAACCCCACCACAACCCCAACCAACACCCAACAAACCCCACCACACCCCAACCCCCCACCAACACCCCCCACCCCACACCACCACCCACACCACCAACCCAACCCCACCCAACCCCCCCACCCACAACAAACCCCCAACCCCCAACCCCCCACCCACCCCCCCCCCCCCCCCCCCACCCAACCCCCCCCCCCCCCACCCCCCCCCCACCCAAACCCAAACACCCCAACCCCCCCCACACCCCCCCCCAAACCCCCCCCCCCCCCACCCCAAAACCCCCACCCACCCCAACACCCACCACACCCACCCCACCCCCCACCACAACCCCAACAACCCACCCACCACCCCAACAACCACAACAAACCAAACCCCAACCACCCACAACACCCAACCCCCACACAACCCACCAACCACCAACCACCCCCACAACCAAACCACCCCACCCACCACCACCCCCACCCCCACCCACCCCCCCCAACAACCCACAACCACCCACCACCACAACCCAACCCCAACCCACCCAACCACCACACACCCCCAAACCCACCCAACCACACCACCAACACCCCCCCAACCCCACCACCCACCCACCACCACAACCCCACCACACCCACAACCCCCCCCCCCCCCCACCCACCACACCCACCCCCCACCCCACCCACCCACCACCACCCACCAACCACCCCACACACCCCCCACAACCCCCACAACCACACCCCAACCCCACCACCCCAAACCCAACCACCCCCCCACAACCCCACCACACAACCACACCCCCACCCCCACACCCCACCACCCCCAACCACCACCACCACCCCCCAACCCACACAACCACCAACCACCAACCCACCCCCCCCCACCCCCCACCCCACCACCCCCCCAACACCCCCCCCCCCACCCACCACAACCCACCACCCCCCACCACCCCCCCAAACCAAACCCCCCAACAACCCCCCCCCCAAAAACCCCACCCCCCCCCCCACCACCCCCAAACCAAAACCCCCCCAAAACCCCCCCCCCCCAACCCCCCCCCAACCCAACAACCCCCCACCCCCCCCCCCCCA
>JAMCCL010000921.1:0-12570 GCA_024516035.1 Bactericera cockerelli | reverse complement strand
TTGGGCTGTAGAGCGAGATCAGTCAGGGGTTTTCCGGGGGTTTCAGGGGCCCGTGGTCAGTGAGTGTCTTTGACATTTATTTTATTAAGTTTGTAAAATGTATATATCTTTTAAAATTTAAAAGGGACTTGTTTTGGATACTTTGGCCCAGAAAAAAAATAAAAAAAAAAACTACTATTAAAAATTTTAACGTTTAATTTGGTCGGGGCCCCAAAGAATCTGTGTCGTTCGGAGACATCGGGAACACAAATATAGGCATTTTAATTACGAGATAGATAAGATCGACCTAATGCTCAACCGTTGTGAGAAAACGCGAAGGTTTACACTTTCAGGGAGACGGGGGAAAAAGAAAGTGTTAGAGCCAAGAACCCCTTTGGGAGAGGGATTCCCCCCTGGGGATTATTTTCATTGAGACCAAAAATCAGGTTAAAATTGTGGATTTTTGCAATGGGGGCACGGGCAAGTCGGGTTTACATTTAGAACCTGTAAACCTCACAGGTCATTCGTAGACTACTCGGGGGTCATTCCTAGACTTACCCATACTATAAGTGCCCCTTTACTAGAAGTCATATGGGATATATAAAAAATCCTAATTTAAATCCCGGATGAATTTTTTTTAAAATTTAAAGAATCTTTCCTTTGAATGGTTTACAGTTCTTGAATTACAAAGTTGGGCAGTTTGTCACCCATTGTATTGTAACATCCCGAACTACTGGGATTTGAAAACTTGGGGGCTTTGTTACTGAATAAATTTAATGAACATTTCAGAGCTAGGTTCTCAATCCGTCCAAGTTCTGAGGTGCGAATAAATGTTTGCAAAATGTGTACCGATCAATTTGCTAATTGTCTATTTAAGTTTCACATAAATTTTACATTTTTGTTGATTGATTAACATGTTTGATAGATTTGTAGATGACCTATGACTTATATGAGTCATACAAGGAATCTTGGTATAGTGTTCGGTAGAGCAATGAATCGGATAGGAAAGATAGACAGAACGAAAGGAGAATAATCAACATTAGAACAAAGTAGGACCATGGAACTTGAATACAAGGCAGTTTTTCAGGAGACTTGGCGACATTTTAGCCCGAGTGACAAGAGACATGAGAGCGGGTATTTTTCTCACACAAAGATTGTATCTAGCAATCCAGAGAGGTAACGCAACAAGTGTTCTCCCTGGATTGCCAAAGTCAAAAACTTTGGGTGACTTTACCTGAATAGAATTTGAACAAAATAAAACATAATAAATAAATGTTTTTCATTAATAGGTTTGAAAATTACCACCTTCCATTTTATTACCACCTTCCATTTTTTTGGTAAAAAATTATTGTTGACATAAAAGTAACAGAGGACAATGTTTCAGGACGTTTAAGTGACCGAAATCAAGCGTCACCGCTAAAGTAATTGAAACATAATATATGAGAAAAAAAAGACGGCTCAGAAAGTATCTTCTATGGACAATTGAACAGTCGCAATCATTACCTCTACATTTAAATTAAAACTCTTGCGAAGTACAGAAAAACAAAAGAACGAATGTCCTTATAAAAATAATCCAAGAAAACCTGACAAGAGCATTACACATAGAGGATTAGCTTGGAATGTTGATGCTGTAAATGGGTAATAATAGGATGCTAATGAAATGGTTTAGCAACTGTTCGACATTGAAGCTTATTGAGAATCTGGACTAATTAATAGGACTCCATAGGAACTCATGACCACCTCAGCTATTCTACATAACAAAAGATACACTTTCTCCGCACAGAAGCTTTTATGGTCTCCAAGCCATTAATTTGAGCTATTCCAGATCTGTTTGTCATGAATTGCTTACTGACTTTGTTCCACTCAGTTATCCAGACTAATCTGTTGACAAGTCAATCCTATTGGTGTGCACTGGTAGTCAAGTAGTTTGCGCTAGTCTGGTAATTCAGGTAGCGTAGGAATCGATTTTTTGAACCCCACCCTATGCATGAATTTTTCCTGGTTAGTTTGAGTTTGTGATCACATAATAATAAGATTCTGAGGTTAAGTGTTAGAAAATTCATTAAGCATTAACCTCGCCTGGTGGTTACCTTCCACTAAAGAGTGTTATTATTAATATTATTTTTAGTGTTCATTCTCAGTGTTGCCTGGTTTGAACTTTTTCTTTATGATTCTTTCCCTGTCTAAGGAAAGATGTCCCCCTATAAATATGAGACAAGCTCATTTCGCTGTTTTTTTTTTTTTTTTTTTTTTTTAAGTGGTGTTTAACGTCGCTTTCAACTGCCATGGTCATATCACGACGGATTTCGCTGTTTAATCTCAAAGAATTCTTTTTATGTATTATTCAAATTGACTTTTAGACTTTCAATTGATGTCATCATAATATCATACCTTTTATTCTCTAAATTAAATAGCTTTTTTTGTTTTCATCAACGAACTTGAGTGGGCACGGAACACAGAACAAAAATAATTTCTCAGTTTACCTAGGAACTATTAGAAACCAAGTAATACCTACGTCAATTTTAGTCCCCTTTCTGCTGAACATTGCTTTTTATAAAGTAATTGTGCCCTAAATTTGTTTTCGCATTATTTCAGGGCACTTTACCTTACACCCATTTCATTCCGGAAACGGAAAACTTGGTCTGAATTTTTCGTTCCGGCCGGGATTCGAACTACAGAATCCGACAGGAACTGGAACATTCAATGTGTGAATGTTTTTTTCTGGTATAATCTTTAGCCATATTGTCTCTGTTAATTTCTCATAGTCCGTTGAGTTTGTTTGCATAGTATAACACCAAGGCAAGACAAAGTATGTTTAACATTCTCACACACAAGTTCTTACACAACGCATCGGAGTCTGACACGTCCATCCAGTTTGAAATACAATGCTGCAATAAGTGCTTTCTTCAGCATTAATGAGGAAAATCCTTAAATTTCAAGACGTGCTCAAGATGAAAGTCGTGTTCAGATAGCCTACTTTTAGTGCTTTCGCTAGATCGTTGACATGTGCATCGCCTGCTCCACTTCTTCCTACATTGTCATCTCGCTCTCTGTCACTTTTGTTGCATTAGACTTCTTCCTCCATACTTTCTTCCTTTCCTTCGTATTATCTCATATATGACTCTTTATGTCTTACACACTTCATCTCTTCCTTAATTCATTTTTACCTTTCTTTTCTCCTTCTTTATTTCTTTTTTTATTCGCCTTCTTACATTTCTGCTTCCATAGTATTATTATGTATACGTATGGTGAGAAAACGAAGAAAAACAGTTGGAGAAAACCTGGAATGTTTTCATGAAAGACAATATTCTAGAAAGTTTATTATACATAAGCCTCTTTTTCTTTGATCTTCTTTTATGTCTTTTCTAAATTTCTTTATTTATCTCTTTCAAGTAACATTGAATAAAATACCTTAACTGACGTTTCCCCACCAAATCTTAGTTCCTCCGACATTTTACAATGCCACGACATAAAATTATGTTTATTTCTTATGGAATTCATGTCCATCAACAATGGCTAACCTGGGAATTCTGTTCCCCAATACCATTTTATGTAATGGCCTACATTTATGTATGACTCGTCGATTTGATGTTGCATAGTTTTTGGTTATTGTTCTTGAAATAGGCAAAATCCCAGCTAGCTAGACCTTGTGTCTACTCGGGGAAGTTGTGGCTTTGTTTTTTATTGTGTTGTTATTATTGATGATATTCTTCTTGGTGATAATTACAATGTGGTTGTTGTTTTTGTGTTGATACTATAATTTTCCAATTGTTTTTTGCCATAGATTCTTGGATACCATAGAATATATGATCATGATGTACCTAGTTAATTTCGGTGATTGTGTTATTTTGTTAAAGTTGTTGTTATTTTACTCCTGCTTGCACTGTTATCATTATTTTCACATTGCTTTTGTTGTTGATACTGAACATGATGATGCCGTTCAGGACAAGGTTGAGTATCCTGCTGTGCTCAGAATACACGTCAACTAATTAACAATGACTAATGTGTCAGAGGTTTTGTTCTTGGTAGCTAATATATCTACTGTCGACCTCATCGTTTTCCTGGACTATTCTTGAAGTGTTTCTGGTTGTCTGCAACCATTTCCCTTGGTAACAGTAGAAAGTGTTTGGTTCTCATTTGTGTATCTTCTCTGGTTTTACTAAACACCTATACATATATTATGATTATATGAATAATGTATAATAGGTACAAATATGTGTATTTTCCGTGATTATTGTAGGCTCTCAGTACGTATGTATATTACGAGTATGTACGAGTAATACATGTTTGCACCAGGTATGGCCGGTGGGAAAATGTTTTGGGGGTGCTGCCAGCACAGCTAATAAACCGGACTAAAAAGGCATTTATTGAGTCGCTCTTTTAGTACCTAACGAATTTGAGTTTGCCGCGCCTGGTAAGCACCATTAAATGGCGTATTATTGATAGCTGGTCAGACGTCAGGTACCTACCTACATCTTGTCTAAAACACAAGCGGAACTAATTTTGAATTATACTTATTCACTGTAGAATATTCAATGATGTTGATGTTTATAGATTTATAGTGTGCAATAATATGAAAAACAGTTGTGCATGGTTTGACCAATTGAACATACATGTATGTAATCACCAATTTTTAAAAATAATTTCCCTGCAACATAGAATAAAATACATTTTCCTTGCAGTAAGGAAAATCCCCCAAAAAACACTCCGTGTTCAAATAGTCGTCAAGTGTTGGAATGATTAAAAAGAACTGATATCAAAAACGTCAATTTTCTATGTTTGAAGGAATTGTTTTTCACATAATTAGTCTCTTGATAATTCAAGCAAAATAATAGCCTCACAACAACAACACACCTTTGAGCAAACTTCGATTTGGTATTTTGAGAATTTAACCAAAAAATAGCCACACAACAAAACAATGCTCTTGTAAGAACAATGGTTCTGTAATTATGCAACATTGTTCTTACAAGAGCATTGTTTTGTTGTGTGGCTATTTTTTGGTTAAATTCTCAAAATACCAAATCGAAGTTTGCTCAAAGGTGTGTTGTTGTTGTGAGGCTATTATTTTGCTTGAATTATCAAGAGACTAATTATGTGAAAAACAATTCCTTCAAACATAGAAAATTGACGTTTTTGATATCAGTTCTTTTTAATCATTCCAACACTTGACGACTATTTGAACACGGAGTGTTTTTTGGGGGATATCACTACTTTTTGATTTAATTGATTTTCCTTTGATAGATGAAATAAAAACTAATTAACAATCAACAGATAAGAAAAGACTTTTCATTTAAGGATGTTGCGATACGCAGTAATAATATAAGACTATCATATAAAATGTTGGGTAATTTATATTGAAGTACGAGTAGTGAGGTGACACTACCTTGTTTAATGAAAAAAGTTATAATGAGTTGCATGCTCGAAAATTATATTGTGACCCAAGTACTATTCCGTAAATAATTACAATTTGGCAATAATTAGAGATGGGTGATATCGAGTATTTCATAGAACTGGTACTTCAGTAATCGATTACTTAAAAGTACCAAGCATTTATCCAATTACTTTTGTACTTGGTTTTAGAGGTTATGAGAGCGGATGTAAATGGAATAATGGATTTGAGTAATCACTCAAGAACCAAGTACAAAAGCACTGGTTCTTTCATTATTCAGTACACTAACTAAATCTCACAATTTTGCATTCAGAACGTTTACAGGAGATGAATCTCGGTTCACAAAATTTGTTGGGTGTTTTAGTTTCAAGTGTTACAATAAATTAGAAGCTCCACCTCCTATTTTAAAAACTGAATTACATAATGTACATTTCTCTAAACCGTTCGATTGTTTGACAAAGAAGTTTCAAATAGAAGACTTGTTCCTACGAGACAAAGAGAAAAATATTAGGACACCGACAGCTTAAATATTATTCATAGATAATATCGGAATAATTAAGTACCTCTCTCTGCTGTACCCAGTTCTAGAGATGGGTATTTGGGTAGTATTGTAATTGTAATACCAAGTATTTAATAGAACCGGTACCCAGTACGGTACGCGGATCCAGTGTGTTATACCGTCACCAGTGTCGTGCATGGGTACAATTTTTTTGTACCCGGTACGGGTCCAGGTACCTAGCAAAATTTTGTACCCCGTATGGGTACGGGTACCTAATTTTATTTTGTGCCCGGTACGGGTACTTTTGTAACAGTACCCGGTATTTTTGGTACTTTTCGGGTACGTTATCCTTATCTATAGTAATAAGATTTGTCTAAATTATTTTAACGACCAAACTAAATAAAATACAAAATTAATAGTTAGCCTTTAATGAGGTCTTGAACTCTAAGTTTCAGGTTAAAAGTCTAATAAGCTAGATTTTAGTATTATTTAAAATTACTATTAATGTTAATTTATTATTATTATCACAATTAGGAAATAAAAAAATAGATTTATTAAAAATAAGGCTTACTCCTTTTTAATTTAAGTATGAATTTGTGAACAAAAAATAACTAGAATGTGAAAAAATAGTATTCTACCATATACTCGTATGTAAAACAAATTTGAAGAAAATCGGTTAAGTGGTTTTGGAGATACAAATGATGTAATCGAAAAAATCAAAATTGCCACGTGTATACAATGTGAAACAATCACGAGGAATAATTGTGTCTATAATTGGCAGTGTTTTTTTTTATTTATATTTATATATATGGTACATTTTTGTAAATTTTGAATGAGATCTGTGTAATTTACGATTCAAAATACAAAAGTATTGATCCAAATAAATGCTTTATTTGGACTGTCAGTGGCCAGCGTAATAGTTGTATCTACTGCCCGTAGTCTAGACATTTCGAATTCGATTCCCGGTTGTTGCAGAAAAACGAACAACTCTGTTTCGTGGTTTTGTTTACAATACAATTTTATTTATATTATGTGCCTGTGTACATGGTAGGTAGATGGAAATTCGATCTTGGTAAAATAAAGAGGGAAATGAAAGTGCCGCGTATTATTGTATGTTCCGAAATTGCCTCTTACTATGGCTCTAAGAAATGTTGACCAGCTAGCGTCGATGGCATGTGGAATACACCGGTTCCCTTCAGAACACCGAAGTTAAGCGACATCCAGCGAGGTTAAGACTTGGATGGGTGACCATTCAAATTCTAATTCTCGTGACGCTGGCTTTTCCCGGCCCCACTCAGGCTGGGTGAGGTCAATGTGAGTAGCAGGTTTGTGAGTTTCCTGCGAATGGAGGGTAAAACCCCCGTCGTGATATGACCATGGCAGTTGAAAGCGACGTTAAACCCCACTTAAAAAAAAAAAATGTTGACCCATATATTTGCCTAACTTCGAGTTACTAAACATGGTGTCAATTCAGCATAATCAGTAGGTAGATATAAACAGAAGTGAGAAATTATACTAGATATAAATTTAATAATTATAAATCAATAAGCAAGCATATATCCATGGAATATACCCTGAAAATTTCGGCTCGATTGGACAAAAAAAGCAACTTATATCATGTTACATACAAAGGTAGATGGATAATTATATTGTGACATGTGACAAATCAATGTTGATCGAGTTAAACCATACTCACTTCGTTCGAAATTAAACGGTCATAGGAGGTTGACTCAAACTACCAACTACTGTTTTTTTTCTCACGAGGAAACCGGACATTCAAAGTACAGAGTAAAAAAAAAACTACCTAGCCGGGATTCGAACCCAGGTCACCTTGCAAACTTTGTGTTTTACCTACACCAGTCGACGACCACAGAGACTGCTCAATACATAATATTTTATTATAATTTATCATTGTTTTGATCTACATTAATCAATATTTTTCCTGTTACTGGCCAATATTTTATACACTTCTCATAATATAGACCTATTTACCTCTTGATGTTGAATTCTTTTAATGAAGTTATAGAACGTTATTTTTCCCATTCTGATAAAACGGTCTGCTGGCAGCTTGGATGAAGCAAAGACGATAATACCCCACCCATATTTTAAGTTATATGTGAGGCGAAGATTTTTTGTTACTCTCATAAATCTAAACTCAGTTTTTTCTTTTTATGTCTCACACTGTCGCTGATTTTTCTCAAATTTTATTTACATCGTAGTATAATTCTGCGTAATTAGATCTTTAGAAAGAAACTTCAGTCATCAACTTGGGATAACTAGGCGTGGCTCCAGGGTTCATTATAGATATTCCTTTAGAGGGCTTTAAAAACTTTTCTACTTGTTTCAACCATCTTAAATTAAGTGATCTCATTCCCTTTGACTAGACCTTTCTAAAAACACCAGAAATACATCTCTAGGATAAAAATAGACGGCTCTGGGCTCCAAAATAAGTATTCCTTTCAAAGACTATAACTCAAGTTTGGTCCAGTGTAATACTTTGGTTATATTTTTATATTTTTTACTATGATAAGGCCTTTCGAAAAATACCAGAACCACAGCTCCAAGATAACCAGGGGCGGCTCTGTGCAACTTTCCGGTTTTATTTTAGAAGGCTATATCTCCTATCCTATAAAAAATAAATACTTGAAACTATAAAAGGTATGCAGAAATAAAAATTCCCTATCCAAAAATGTAGCTCACGTCTTTCCACGACAAGCACACATTGCTGTACCCTTGACAGAAAATTGGTCTGAAGAAAAAAAAAACCTGTATGAATATTTTCATGAAATTCAAGATTTTCGGCGTGGCCAGAAAACGACTTTAACTGTACGTAGGAACCTCGCGCTTTCGTGAAACACAATCTATTTTCGCGTCTCATTACGAATTTGAAATAAAAATTGATAAAAGTTAGCGGGAAGTGGGCGAAAACAATAAAGCAAAATACATATAAACTCTGTTTCGTGTTAATATAGGCCGGGTGGCTGGCGCTACTTGACGAGCGCTCGCCTCCCGGCGAGCTTGATAATAGTTGCTCTGTCTATTAGTAAGTAAATTAAGTTTTCATAATATATTATGTGTTTTCACACGTATTACACGTACATAGCGATGTGCCAAGCGTTCTAAAAGTGAATGAAAATGTAATAGTTGAAGGCATGGCCGTAAATGATAAACACATTAGTTCATAGTCTAAAGTCAAAAGTCTTTCGACCAAAAAAACTTTACGCTGTATTCGCTTGTTCCAAGTTGATTGAAATGGGACCATAAAAAATACGTCTCCTAAAAAAAAAATAATGTGTAAAAAATAATGTTGAAATCCATTAAATAGTTTCTGATAGAATACAAATAACAGACCGACCGACAGACAGACAGACACCACACCAAAGTTTTTCAGTAGGTCTTGTAATGAATAACTTTGACATGTGCACAAATGTTTTTATTTTATTTTATTTTAACATTTTTATAACATTTTATTTTAGAAAAAAAAAATTCCATTCCCTTGAGTTCTGTCACTCCAGATTCGACTGTACTTTATGGAATTTATTAAAGACAGGAGTGCCTTTCTCACTAATCGACACCTAACAATAATAATCCTAATGACAAATAGGTAGGGTTTCCCCAATTTTCGGCCTTGCTCATACAAGTGAATCATTTATTTTCAAACAAGAAAGGTCATTAATACTATAGCAAGGTCATATTTTGACCTTAGCTCATCAGTCGCAAACAGGCATATTGTTTGGGAGGCATTTCCTGACAGTCCCATTTTATTTATTGTTTGAATTAGTTATGTTCGATCAGAATTTCTGCAGTTGTTTTCTAGGCCAAATTAATCAAAATCGAGATGGTAAAAACTTTTGTTTTGATTTTTATTTTGAAACATTTAAATGGTTAAATATATACAGGGTCTTCATAAAGTCTCACCCAGGCCTAGGTTTCTCGAAAACGACTCAGAATATCAAAAAACGCAAAAACCCGTATTCCTTTATATTTAGGGGATTGATTCTCAGCCAAATTTTTTTTGCCTACACGGCCCCAGTCAGGCTGGGCATGGACCAACTTTAAAATCTTAAATAAAATGGTATGTCTTGTGGCATATTGTTTTAAAGGTCTTATTGAGAGAAGTTCATTACAATAAATTTCAGTGTGCTACGACTTACCGTTCTCGAGATACAGGGTCGGACGTCCTGCGTAATATCCCTATATTTTGACCTATAACTCGTTAACCGTAAATTATGGAGAAATTTTTTCTTGATAATAATAACTCCTTATAGCAAGAACTTTCGAACAAGTTAAAACTTGATTTGTTTTTTCGTTAAATTTTTTTCGACTGTTCGTCCGGCTGACTGACGAAACCGACCAGAAACTAACATCAACAGATTATGTCGAATTATAACTTGTTCGAAAAGTCTTATCATAAGGAGTTATTATTAACAAGAAAAATTTTCTCCATAATTTACGGTTATCGAGTTATAGGTCAAAATATATGGATATTACGCAGGACGTCCGACCCTGTATCTCGAGAAAGGTAAGTCGTAGCACACTGAAATTTATTGTAATGAACTTCTCTCAATAAGACCTTTAAAAAGATATGCCACAAGACATACCATTCTATTTAAGATTTTAAAGTTGGTCCATGCCCCAGCCTGACTGGGGCCGTGTAGGCAAAAAAAAATTGGCTGAAAATCAATCCCCCTAAATATGAAGGAATACGGGTTTTTGCATTTTTTGATATTCTGAGTCGTTTTCGAGAAACCTAGGCCTGGGTGAGACTTTATGAAGACCCTGTATAAGTTCAATTAAGCACTTATATTATGTACATGTATATTTAACCATTTAAAAAATACGCGAACGCCAGCGTAAGTTTATACGGAGTGGAGACAATTTGGTTTGGAATCGCCTGAGTGAGGACGGAAATAGCCAGCAGTGCCAGCACCACTCGGTTCGGAATTTGAATGGTTACCCATCGAAGTCCTAGCCTCGATGGACATTGCTTAACTTCAGTGACAGAACGAGAACTGGTGCATTCAACGTGCTATCGACTCTTTCTGATAGATCTTTCATTCTTAGCAAGCTCAGTATTATTATTACTTGCGAAAATTTACTTTTCGATAAAATCGGTGCCGATGAAGTTAGTCAACGCTTGTAAACTATTATTATTATTAAACACTGTATTAACAAACATAATATGTACAGTACAAATGATTATTTTAACTATGAAAAAAATCGAAACATATAAAAATGAAAAGGAATAGAAAAATATTTAGAAACATATGTCCTAACTAAATGGCGGGGTTAATGCCTATGCCAATCGCTTCCATCGAACCCAAACTAATTCTTAACGGTTAATCCTAGCACTAAATTTCTGTATTTGTAGGTAGTTATAATTAATTATGCAGTTATTCGAACGTAAAGTTGTTATGTATGATACAGGTATAGAAGCATGAGGTAGGTATGTAAATTCAACTATATTTAATTTATTTACGTTTTTTATAGCGCCAAATTCAGTAACTAGTTCAAGATCAAGCGGAAGGGGTTTGGTGTATCGCATGCTGCATGCTACAAATTGCTCCATGAACCGGTATTGGACCAGTGTGTAGTGTATATCAGTAACATAAATACATAATAGGTAATTCTATGTTTATATATACAGTCATATACCAACATAAATAAGATAATATAGTGGAGAGTGAGAGTGGTTATTATCCCTAATGTATTTACCTACCTAGGTATTATACGATTGTGAACTATATAAATGCTAGCGCGGTAATCCAGGAATCCAGGAATCGTATCCCGGACCCTATGCATGGATTTTCTCTCATTGGTTTGAGCAGCGTGGATTACAAATGTTTGTCAAAAATTTCCTATCATTATCTGACCTGCTTGTAGGGTTGTCAATCAAACGTTACAATTAACAACGCGACCTATTTAGATCTTTTTTTTTAATGATGATTATTTCACAGCCGTTTTTATTTCGTAGCCATGAAACAGGAGCTATTGTAGACGCTTGTCGTCTGTATTGTAGCCTGCCCATCCCGTAGTATGCCTCCCCTCTGATGGGCGAAAAATGACACAGTTACTTCCCAAGTAGGTAGGTACTGGGTCAACACGAGCGCACCGGTAGATCTCCCTTACAAACAATTGTAACCAAAGTAAGAATACAAAATTTTGTCGGCAAGGGGATCGAACCTTCCGCATGGCAAGCGAGTACTTAACCACTGAGCTAATTGCGCGCTAAACCCTTATTTTCCTCTACTTTATCTCTCCACATAATGTTAAGCCTCCCTCTTCAACTCTTCTCTCTCAAATCCCCCTACATCATCTCTAGCGCCTAAGCTTACTACGATCAAGCTACGGATGTTGGTAGCTAATGTAGCTATTATCATAGTTGTGTTAAATTAAACTTACTTTTCTCAAACTCACTTTACTAAATATTCTTTTCACTTGGGACTTGAACCACCGACCTCCAGAATTCAAGTCCGCCCCTTTATCGATCAAGCTAATGAGGTTGGTTTTAACTCACAATTATTACTCAATCTCTTTTTACTAAATTCCGGTAAATTTCTAATATTGTGTCGTGCTGGGGGAATTTAAACAGGGAGTAGACCAGCATTGGCTTGGTTCTGGGGGCCCTTGTCAATTATTAGCCTCCTTGTAAAGACAGTTTTGTAGAAGTGCTGAGTAATTCCTCCACTGTCTGGCTACCGTC